>JAEIFU010003082.1:0-33199 GCA_018904235.1 Lordiphosa stackelbergi
CGGTACAAAACCCCGAAATTAGTGATTTGGTTAAAGGCTCTATTTGGTTTTAAATTTAAACGTCTCTACAATTGGATGTGGGGAAGGCGTCAAACTAGTAGAGTAGCCAAATGTCAGTGACAATATTATTTTGATTGTTAATTTTTGTTCAGGGCCTATTTGGGACTTTTTGTGTTATCTGTAACACTGCTTTCTTTCAGAGAATGCAGAGCAATATCTGGCAAATTTCTTGAACACAAAATTTAAACGCCCTGAGTACCAAACTTAAAGAAATATTATAAATACTATTCCACACTTATTATCCGATTTATTTTAAACTACTAGCAGGTACTCTGCGTGCGTTGCTACGGCCCCTTAGAATTTTAAACACAAAACGAAAAAATGAAGCTTACTTGAATTGCATCTATCAAATATTCATCTAGCAAATTTCGCAGATTTTGGCGATTTCGACATTCACCATCCGTCTATTTACCCGTTTTCATAATAATCTATACCTAGGATAAAATTTGGAAAATTGTGCGATATCTTAATCTGTTCAATCAACACCTCCTATTTATCCGTCTTAATGTCAATCAGATCTCATATACGAGTTTTTTCATATTTCTAATATTTTTCAACCGATTGACCGACACAATTTCTAACTATCAAATCTTCTTCTTACTGCTACGTACGATCTACACTCTTCATATTTAACCATCTATTTACCCAACCTTCTATTTACCAATCTAAACCCTTTTGGTTTTGTTTTGTTGCGAATATCGCGATTTTTAAATTGATTGAGCGACACCTTCTCTTTGCCCGTCTTCAATTGCCAATTATTAAATCTTCATGATAATCTGAACTATTTATAAAATTTAACAATTTTCACCCGTCAATTTACCAGTTTTTTGCACTGCTTGATCTAACCATTTACGCGACTACAATTCCGATCTATCAAAAATGATCGAACTTTTGTGCCGTGCAGTCTACAATCAGGTAAACTACTGCTATCTAATTAATCTTTATGGTCATCTGCACTTATTATACAGTTTTGTAAATTTCGCAATTTTTTAGACAGTTTTGTCTACCCATTTGATCGGTACTTCCTATTTACCGGTCAGTTCTTTATTAAACTAAACTCAAATGAGAATTTTGAAAATTTCGCGATTTTTTTGGCCAGTAATTTGCAAATTTCGCAATATATTTTGGACTTTTTAATCTACACCTCTTATTTACCAACGTCTGCGCTTTTGTAAACTCTAATAAAATTTGGCAAAAATTCGTGTTTTGTGCTACCTTTCTTCCATATGCATCTTCAATTGCCTTTATCTTTAAGGTCCTATGAAAATCTTGAAAATTTCTAGATTTTTTTTACCATTGGATCTTTTGCAAATTTCGCTGTTCTTTAGACCACTTGGATACCACAATGGTATTACACCATTATCTGTCTACCAAGTCCATGTCCAAAGTTTATTCGCAATCGAAATATATTTGCAAATTTCGCGGTTTTTTTGACCATATTCCGCCCATTTCTTCAACTTGGAAACCTTTCAAGGTAAGCGTCGAACCAATCCACTAAGTTTCATTACAATCGGAGGAACGGTATAATTTTGCAAATTTCGCGATTTTTGGAACATTTTTCGCTCATTTTTTAAGATATAAACCATGAGGGCAAACGTCCAAGCACACTCCAAAGTTTCATTACAATCGGTTGAACGGTTTAGGCAGGCATAAGGTACAGACACTCAAATTTTAGGCGTTCAACCCTTTCGCTTAGTTGGAATAGAAAGGCTTTGTAGAGGACTCTGATTACCAGAAAAGAATCTTTTTATAGTTTCGATCAAGTACTTGATGTGGGATCGAGTCCAATAACTTATTTCTTGACAAAACTGAAGTGTTTGTATATGACCAAGTTTCTTTTTCTGCAACTTAACACCATATTCTTTATTAAGTAAAGAATGATCAGCTACCTTGAAAAAAGAGTAAGAGAAGTGTTTTTTTATTTTTGCTCAGTACTTAGCATTACGTTATACCTACACTAAGAAAATAGCAATCTAAAACCAAGACTATAGTCTGGAAACCGAGACGAGACGGTGTCAAAAGACAACAGACTCTAGGAAATCTCAACCAATGATTAAATTCTGAATTTAAATCTAAAATAAACAATCTTGAATAAATATGGTTTATACTCGACTGTAACATGAATTAATCTAGCAGCTTAACTCGTTGCACCATCGACGCGACGACATGCGTGACAGTAAAGAGCCCAGTCATATGTTATGCACTGACTGCAATACTATCGATTATCGAAAGTGGGAATTCCACTTAAATTCTTAGATGCTTTACTAATTGACATAAATATGGCTAGCTTTAGAGATTTATGATTTTGGTAAATAACTTACAAGTGGGGAATAAATAACCATAAGTTTTGTCATCGCTTATCCAATTTTTAGTTTACGGTTTATTTTGGTTCTTGGCAGATAAGAACTGGCTTTGAGTGTGGTCATTTTTTTTTTTGGTATTTGTGTGTGTGCATATTTAAGTAACTATTTAGTCAAAGCACTCAAAGTGTGCGTATCATTGATATAATACAAAAAATGAACTGATTAGATATAATCATGATCGACTAATGAAAAGATCGTCGCCGTTCTTGTTGTTTTTTTGTTATGCTATTGGTCCCTCCCCTGTTCTATGGTCACTTTGGGCATTTTCAACTTGCGATAAGCGAGTTGGTTTTTGTGCGTGTCTAAAGTGGCGATAAGAAAGGTGTGTGTTTACCCATTCACTTCACTTCGCTCTCCCGTTTTACCTTAGTATAGTCAGCGTGCACATGTTTTCGATACGATTTCCCAGTTTTTTGTGCCAATATTCAGCCATAATCCGACAGTCGTCAGTCGAAGTCCATCAGCGTTAGAGTCGAAATGTTTCCGGCTATATACTACACACCGGTGACTGCGTATTGGTGAAAACAAACAGAAAACAACAGAGAAAGTGCTGAAAACAGAATTACATCATGCCAGAAGCTTTGCATTTTACATCGATCTTTGATCTGATCCTCCAGAGCGGTGCGTATTTCGTCTACACACCTAACGCTAGCTCTATTGACATACATACACACATACATGAACTTGGCACCGCTTTGAAAGCTTTTTGAAGCAAGTTGTAAATGTATGCAAAACTTGTTGCGCTTGGCCCTGTTGACCCTCGTGCACAAGTCGCTTGTTTTCTGTCAGTGGAAAGGGTTGCCTTCCTACCAGGTTGTCGTCTAGTTACCCAATTTCCAAATACTGACACTTGAATTTATAAAAAATGTTTTGTTATCTAAATTGCTTGTTCATTTTTTTGTGTTTTTAATTAAAAAGACCACGATTAGATGCCTTCCCCTAACTGTATGTCTTTGCTAAGTAATCGCAAGTCCAGCCCAATATGCATTTTAAGCTATGCACGACCCTTGGCATTTTGCGGCAATTGCTTTACAGGTGGATGAAGGAGCTGCTCTATAATTACATTGAATCTAACCTTAACTCCCTCTCTTTTTGGATTGCAGCAATGCCATGGTTTGGGATGGACATTGGTGGCACGCTTACAAAATTGGTATATTTCGAGCCCAAGGATATCACACCCGATGAACAGGATCGTGAAGCGGGTATATCAAGAAATATACGTCGTTATCTAACCAAAAACTCTGCATATGGCAAAACCGGACATCGAGATACACATTTGCAGGTGAGTTAACTGTGAACAAGGTCGTTAAATTGCCAAATATTTTGTTTACAAGCCATCGGCAAGTTGTTTGTTTGAGATTCGTGCACGCTCCAGCCGGGCATTAGCATTAGGCATCAACTTTTATCGCCCCAGAAACCTTATCAAAATCGCTTTTATTTAAATTAGAGCGGACCTCAAAGGGCAAGATGGAAGAAAGTAGAACTCAGCTGTCATAAATGTTATTAATTTGGTAAACGTAGACCCTTGTTTAAGGCATGTAGACACTCAATCCAAAAGATGTTTTTAAAAATTCCTACCAGATCCAATTCATTCGACTTCTCAACCAAAAGCAAAGTATGCTAAAATATTGCAAACAAGAAACATATCGTATAATTTTGAATGGGAAAAATATTTTTTTGTCGATAAAACCGGGTTGTAAGCTAAGTATACGAAATAATTGGTCATGTTTTTCCACAATTTATAAAAGGCCAAAAGCAATTTTTAGGCGTTCTAAATAAAACTTGGCTAGGCTATTAAAATACCAATAGACTACAAGGTACAGTGTATAGAAGGGGTGGTGGCGATTTCAGAAGATGAAAAGCTGTCAACTAATCTGTTTTGAAAAATGATTCATCTTGTCTGATAATTTGGGCTTGAAGTAGATTAAAACGTAGGCAAAACACATATACGATTGAACCTTTGATAAAATCATATTTTAGTACCATTTCTCAGCTTCAAATAAACATATCTCAAGCAATTCTACAATTTTTTAATCAAAGATATACCATTTTGAATACATGGTTTCAAAATGACTTAATTTTTTACTACTTTAAACAGTACAGAAGGCTATCGATTTATATCAGAGATGGGCGGGTGGCGACGTTCCTATGCACACGCATTGCAAAAATAATGCTATAAAGCCCCGAATAACACAACGCAATACGCTAATGTGTGTTATGAAATATGGTTATGTCACACGTACGAAAGAGTGTACATATTTCACTAACACACTTAGCTTTGCGATTAAGCATTGAAAGCTATTTATAGAACACGAAATGTGGGCACGCAAATTGCTTGTATGCGTGTGATGATTGTGTGTGTGACGATATGTGTGCATGCCCATCTCTGATTTATATTGAAGTCTACTGAAAATTTTCAACCACTTCCATTGCATACTTAGAGGCAGTGTCATTTTCAACACGTATATTTCAAATGGTCTAACTTGGCTTAACAAATTCGTACAGCTCTTTGGCATAGTTAATTGTAAAGTGAAGAAATTGTATTTTTTAGTAGTATCAAAGAAAATCAACACAAACGTGTGGTTTCCTCTTTAAACGCTTCTAAAAATTGCCTAATTAGTTATTTTAAGCAAGTTAAAGCTTAAATTACCAAAAATACAGACGTGATTTGCCATTTATCATAACAGATTGGTTTTCAACACAAAAATCATCTTACACATCACCAACTCTTCAACAAAATGAAAAAAGTTTAATTTGTTTGTCATATGTGATTTTTCAGTCCCAAAATTTGAAAATGGGCAGATTTTAAGACAAAGATTTAAAGTCGCCTGACTGGATTTCTGTGTGATCCTAATTGCTTGCTCGAAGCGTGAACCACTTTTAAGTCCATGTGACTGGTAATTCCCATGCTCCCTTTGGTCATACACTCTTCAAGAATATCCGTCACTAACATAAAGGCCTGTTCTCGTTTCCGAATTCGATTGTTCGGAATTCTGATTTCTAAGAAACGATTAAAGAATTTGGCCGAAACGTGTTGCTACCAAGAGGGTCGAACAAATATAAATGGGGGAATAGCACATTCGGTTTTTGGACGCGGGAACACTTAACAGTTCCGATTCCGCATTATTTGAAATAAAGCGGAAACAGGCGGGATAGTTTTAAAATAGCTATTAAGCGCTCAATCTCACAAAATTGATTTGGTTTTATTTAATTTGCACCAATGTAGTTCTTATTAAACGACAAGTGGCCCCAAAGTTTTGTAAAGAATCGCACATGCCAGAAAATTAATTTTACAACGAAGTCTTTACTATCGGGGGTGCCACAAAAATCTCTAGAGATTTTGCCGACGGTTGGTTTGTAAATCTCTCGAAAAAATCGTCATTCTTATTAGAAAATCTAGTTAGAGCACCAGATGTTCCAATCAATCTCAAGCCAACAAATTTCCACTTTTGGTTATGGGTTAATTTGAAGTTTAACTGAAATGTTTTGATTGTGTTCTATGGTGCATTTTTAAATCATAATTCAAATTGAAGCCATATTCTCCATGAATATAATGCAAAATGTAAAAATTTGTTGGCCCCAAACATGAGGTATAACTTGCAGCCCTTAATCCGCTGCCTTTCAAGTAGATGGCGCCACCATTGACACAGGGCGCTAGTGCGATAAGAGCTTTGCTAAATCTCCTAACCAAACACGGGAGGTTTGAAACCAACCAATAAAAATTTCTGTGGCACCAAAAAATTGGAATTCGGTTGGAATTTGCTTGAAAGAGGTTTCTGTGGCACCCCCGGATGAGTGTATTCACTAGTCCGCGTAAAAGAGTAAATGGCACATTTACCACATACGAGCTATGGTCGTAGTTATTGTTGTAGCTTACCAGGTGTTTTTCGATAGACTGTATTTTGCTCTTATTTAAGAATCAAAGCTTAATATTTACAACGAATATTAGTCGCCTGGCGCTGACCCAAAGCGCTGTGTATATAACTCACAAATTAAAGTTCGTGTGTTCGACCTCTGGAGACTTTGTTTTACTATCTTCTTTTGAATTCGGCTTAAGTTGTGTACCCAATATAAGATTATAGAATAATGTCCATTTACAAATATTATATTGATGATGGAATGGAGACTAGTGGGAGGAATAATGAGAGGACAAAAAATCGTTTTTAAAGTGTCCGTTGGCTTCGTTGGTTTTACAAAAAAAAAATCAAGGACAACTTTTTTGTGAAATACAAAAAAGGAAATTAAGAGGAACCAAAGACACCTTGGGGCCCATTTTTTAATGTTGTAATACACAAAAACTATAATAGACAGTTTTTTATTTACAAAATTGGCTAAAATTGTTTTGTGTTGTTGCCGCTGCCGACTATAACATAATCTGTACCCCCAAAGTTTGTATATATTTGATCAATTTAAGTTAAATGTCAGGCTCATTGCTGCTCATTGCCGTTTCGGCCAGTGCTGCCCATCATAATTGTTTGTTTTCTTTAAAAGTCGAGTAGCGTTCAGCCTACCTTTATCATTTCTTCGAACCATCTAATTACAAAAATAAACTTGTTCTGCCTGCTAGTATAAGAAATATATGTATCATACTTGTCAAATCTGTCTGTTTTTGCATACGGATAGACAGACATGTTTATATCGACTCGACTGTTAATGCTGATCAATAATATATGTACTTTATATCGTTGGAAATGATTCTTTTTCTCTCTAACATTCTTTCGCATAAATTTAATATATTCTGTGTACCTACGGTATAGAGTTAAAAATATGGTTCAATAGCGTTGAAAGTTTGATTTCTGCTTTGACAAACGTAAATTAAATTATACTTTTTTTTATAATTCTTTTTTTTTATGCATTTGGGCTTTAGCTATGACAGGAAACAAAATTTCATCCAAATCAGTTGGTTGGTTCCCGGAAATTTGTCTTGAAGTGCTAAAACTATGTCAAAAATTTCAAAGTCAATTGTTTTTTAAAAAACCAAACTTTTTGGACAATTCCGAACAAACATTTTTCAAAGGTAGACCCTAGCCTTAAGAGCCCCCTTTGTAGTGGCATTTTTGTTTGCTCTATTTTCTTTTAAACTTAGTATACAACAACGTTGGGCGTACATTGGCCCTTTGCTCCCTCACCGCCTGGGCCGTTATTCTTTTCTTTGCACACCAGAAAGTGGAGAATACAATAAAATTGAAAAATGTTCATACCATATGAGGTCCGGTCTAATGTGCATACACGAACGTTGTCTAGACAAAAAAGCGGGTCAGTAAAGATCGGAGGTCAGTTTTGTTGCTGATTTTGTGATCAGTCAACCTTCAAGCATATATTTAGGAGACTCGAAGCTAAGATTAAGCATTAGACAAGAGTTTGAATCCTCACAAAGAAACAAGAAATGCTTTCACCTGCTGAATGAATACTTTAAGCTGTTCTGTAAACGCAAGCGTGTATTATGTATACATATGCATGTACGTATGATTGGTATGTGTACAACAAGTTTACATGGCGCATTCATTGACTTTTGACTTCACTGCCTGTCGTCTGTCGGTCGTTCTCTCGTATTTGCGTAGCTAATTTCGTTGTCACTTTGTTTGTGGTCAAGAATTCGCTTCGAAACTTTGCCTAGGCCATAAACTGTTCACGTGCGCTTGACAAAGCGTACTGCATGGAGGGGCAATTGAAATTGGTGCTAGCTAAATTAATTAGGAATAAAAAAAAAAGACAAATATGTTTGGGGCAGAAAATAAAGAGAAAACGCTTAAAGTTGTAATCAATCGAAAGTGTGTGGGATCATCTGAAGTCCAAGGTACCAAGTTGAAGTCCAAGCTTAAACGTTTTAAATGCTAATATACCAATTTGTACAATTGTGCAAGGTTTTAATGACCGATTAACAATTAAGCACAAAGTTCTTATTTCAAAACTAACCATTAAAATGAAAAGCATTGTATAAATTGATTCCCACAACAAGAAGTCTATGTTGCAACACATTTAAATCATTCATTAGGTATTTTTTAAATAGAAGCGAAGTCTGCTGATGAGAAGTTTCCAAGGCATTTTAAAAACGTTTTCCTCTGGCAAACATTCAACATCATCATACATTGTTCCACTGCCAGAATATGGTTTATGGTCACACTCACAAAGCATAGAATTTGCTTGCAGTTGTAAATCAAAGTTAGCCTCCCACATGTAAAGCATAATGCTTTCCTAGTAGTTCGTCCATGAAATAGCCAGCTCTTGTCATTTATTCTTAAGAAATCTACAGTCGTCATTATTAAGGCACTTGACTCCCACTAAAATAATGCTATAACACTCACACTTCTGTATTCATCTGATACTGAATTCCTGGATACGGTAATGAGTCTGCGGAAAAACTGTACAGCCCATCAAGATTTCTGAAGAAGTTGCAAATATAAAGAAGGGGATTAAGAAACGGTATAACAACTTTTCTGTCATTTACCACGCTTTGAGTATAAGGAGTCATGGGAACTTGATCAACCCCTCCTACTCTACCTCTCGGAGACATCCGAGATAGAGATTCCAGCTCTACTTACTGTACACACATTTGAGCAGTATGCAGGACCCCCTCGGGATAAATAGCATCTAACAGGGAACTTGTCGGTCTCAGCCATCGGAACCTAATCTACCCGGTCTA
The DNA here is from genome assembly GCA_018904235.1 of Lordiphosa stackelbergi. Lineage (NCBI taxonomy): Eukaryota > Metazoa > Arthropoda > Insecta > Diptera > Drosophilidae > Lordiphosa > Lordiphosa stackelbergi. Next base: position 9,067 of record JAEIFU010003082.1, read on the forward strand.
AGCACCAGCTGTCGGGTCTGCTTTAAGGTTTAATGGTTTAAGTTTATATTTTGTTATTCTAACGTACATTAATATATGTTCAAATTCAGCAAACTCCCATAAAAATTAATTACAACGAATAGTGCAAATAGTTACTACAACTGTTATCCTATAGCTGTTCTTTTATAGCATTTCAGTTCAATCTATATATTGATATTCTCTTGTTATATTGAAAATCGTAGAACTTTTCACCTTGTTATATTGATATTTTGAAAAATAGTCCTTAGAAACCTAAAACCATTCCAGAAACAGAGATGAGGTACTTTTAATGCCTCGAAACTGGAATTTAACGCAACAAAAATGTAGTAAAACAGTAAAACTAAGGTCCCGATGAAGAATCGACTAAATAGGCAAACTTAGGAAACTTTTCGGCTATTTTTGATCAAATTGCTTACGTATGGAACCATAGTTTAAGTATTAAGTTGTGCAAAATCTATAATAATGGCTATTTAGAGAAATTTTTATGAAAATTTGGCCAAATTATTTGCCTATGGGACCTTAGCTTAACACTTCAAACTACTTACTTATATTTCGGTTACGGTTCTTTTTATTTCGGTTGCGATACGGTTGCCGGTTTAAAAGTATACATTTTTATTCAAGAAAAACCACAAATTTATTACCCGTCGCTCAGTTTGTGGCAGAGAAAGTTTCGTTCTCGATAGCTTGCAAAAGATTCGTTTGCGAAACTTTTTCGTTGGTTTTTGCGAGCCTTCTTCAACACCTTTTGCGACTCACTCACTCGGTTGTTCGTTTTTTCGTCAATATCATTTCATAATTTTTCCTCTATTCACATATCGATAAATTGACGATACTTTCGCCTGTCGTATCACTTTTGAGCTAGAACGCAATAGTTTTACGATACTCTCAAGCTGGCCGGTTTAAACCGAATTTTCGAGTCATATCTTGAATATCAAAACTTTAACGATCGAACTCAGGACCGGAGAATTTTTCGAATTTCACATGTGTTCATGCATGAATAAAATGAAATATATAATTATTACACAAGCAAAGCGAGATACTTTCTTGCATGCTTGCCGCAAATTCGTTATTACACAGAGCGCACAGGCGAACGTTTTATTTTTTGTCATATTAGATATATACAATATATTTTAAATTGAAATGTGATTTTCCGAAGTTCGAAAATTTGACCTGACGGTCGGAAAATTCCCCGAAAATTAGGCATGAAAAAACAATTTTTCCTCATCCAATTGGCTTCAAAATCGGTTTGTAAGGGCGGAATATGAAATAGTTTAAATGTGATTTTCTGATGTTGGAAAATTTGACCCGACGGTCGGAAAATTCCCAGAAAACTCTGCATGAAAAAACAATTTTTCACCCGATTGACTTGTACCTCGGTTTGTAAGGACAGAATTCGAAATAATTTGAAATGTGATTTTTTAATGTCGGAAAATCCGCCTAGGTGTGAAAATGCCCGGAAAATTCTACATGCAAAATAGCTATTTTTCATTCGATTGATTTGAAACTCGGTTTGTAGGGTCAACATCAGAATTCATTTGTGTTTTAACCCTAGGAGGTTGGATGGGATGAGGGCTGGTTTTGGTATGTGGGTGGGAAGTGGGTTGTAAATTGTTTTGAAAGTGGGTGGAAAGTGGTTGAGGAGTGGGTGGGATGTGGGTGGAGGGATGTGGGTGGGATGAGGGTTGGAAGTGGGTGGGATGTGGGTGGAATGTGGGTGGTAAGTGAATGAGAAGTTGGTGGGATATGGACGGGAAGTGGGTGGAATGTGGGCTGATATTGGTTCTATACTGTTGAAGACGCAGCGAAGCGCGACGGGTTATATGCTAGTTGTTGTATAAACTTAAAATGGAAAAAGCCTCATTGACTGAGACTTAAGTCGATGATGATTTAGACTGTTTTCTCTCAAAGTCATCGATGAAATTACAAGAAGGTTACTCAGGTTTTTCAATTGTCGTTAAATTTGTTGAACCGAACTGAAAACTTGGGCTCGGAACAGGTTGAGTTACTTTTTAAAAACGTGATTTAGGTTAAGATTAGATTTAGAGAATTCTGGAGTTAAACCGATTCGGATCAAACCCGTTTTTCCGACCGGTTCCAAACATAAACTATGTTTTTTACATCGACATCCGAAACAAAACTGACTCAATAAATATGGAAATGTGAAATTGGTTTGCAAGATATCATTTCAAACAGGACTGTTCGACAAGATTGTCCAGTTCGGATGACGTACTTACGTTGTTGTGTATAACTTACTGAAGAAGAAACTTGAGGCTTGATAAAAATTTTCTTGTTGGTTTATTAGCAAAGGGATTTCACTCAAGTGAAACCTGGAACATGCCTTAAAGTCTGTAACATAGGACCCAAAGAGTCGAGGACAGCCTAACAATGTAAATAGGAGTTAGGCTAAGCTCGGAATAAAACCTCTTTCGGTATTCTATTCGGTACAGCATTTCGTAATGGATTCATTTTCCGTTTACGATCAGAACCGATATACATCACTGACTTTAAACTTTCATAAAGCTGCCTTTACACTTATCATAGATCTTAAGAAATTCGTTTAAACCTAAATTAACTTATCAAATAAAACCAGTCCTATTTCATCATAGAAGGCTAAATTTTCCAAATATTTAGATATATTAGCTTTGCTATTAAACTATCGTTAAAGAGTTTCTCTAGAGTTTCTTTAGAGGTTAATGTGTAGTGAAAAGCAGCATTGTTCTTCGCCAGTCGTTATTTTCCCACTTTCGGTGTAAATGTAGCTTTACATTGTTCTTCCTGTCGTTATTTTACCATTTCCCTAAAATTTCTCTTAAGTTGGATAATTAATTCTTATTTTTCTAATTTATTTGTCTCCTTTGTTTTACCCCCACACAGATGGACAATGTGGAAATACGAAAGCGACGCGGCTCGTTACATTTCATCCGCTTTCAGACCACAGATATGGGAAATTTTCTATCACTCGCCAAACAGAAAGGCATGGCCGAACTGGTGACCACAGTTTGTGCCACTGGCGGCGGTGCGTTCAAATTTGAAAAGGATTTTCGCGATCAAGTGAACATGAAGCTGGCCAAATTCGATGAGCTGGACACATTAATCAAAGGCATACTCTTTGCTGACCTGCACAATCGCACCGAATGCTATTACTATGAGAATGCGGGATATTATGTAAGTTTGGATGGTGAATTTAACCTGGTCTACTTAGGTATAACTCGTTTCTTTCTCCGACAGTAAAAGCGAAAAGCGAGCCTTTAACTTTTCGCAACCATTTCCGTTCATATTGGTAAATGTGGGCTCTGGTGTATCCATACTGGCTGTGTATGGACCGGATAACTACAAGCGCATTTCGGGCACAAGGTAAGCGAGTGCTAGAAAGCAGGATTTCCACATTCACTGACATTTTCCTCCCTAGCTTGGGTGGCGGTACATTCCTGGGACTGTGTTGTCTACTTACCGGTTGCAACACCTTCGAAGAGGCCATTCAACTGGCTACTAAGGGCGACAATCGTAAGGTGGACCGACTGGTAAAGGATATTTATGGCGGTGACTACACTCGCTTTGGTCTACCCGGTGATTTGGTGGCATCCAGGTAAGCATACCGTTTGGCCTTCAGCAAGCGCACAGACATTCATCAGCTTCTCTCTCTCCAATTTTCAGCTTTGGCCAGATGCATCTCAATGACAAGCGTGCTTCGGTATCCCGCGAAGATTTAGCCAATGCCACTCTGGTCACCATTACCAACAATATTGGCTCCATAGCCCGATTGTGTGCAATAAACGAGAAGATCGATAGGGTAAGCCAATTGTTTCTATGCTTTAGCCTGCACAAAATAATGTCCATTCTTCTAGGTCGTCTTTGTGGGCAACTTTCTGCGCGTGAATCCCATTTCTATGAAATTGCTGGCCTACGCCATGGAGTTCTGGTCAAATGGCACAATGAAGGGTCTCTTTTTGGAGCACGAGGGCTATTTCGGTGCCTTGGGTTGTCTGTTGCAATTCAATGGCGAACTGGCCGCTGCTCTGAACGAAGGACTGGATCCACACAAACAACGCACACGGGAGAGGGCGAACCAGCTGGCACATCGTCTAGTAAACCGTCCAACAGATAGTCCTTGCAGCCACCATTCATTTATAGTGCGTGTACAGTTAGATAATGGAAATGGCAATCGACAATAGATTCTAACTCCTGCTATTCCTCCTCTCCTCTGCCAATTACCTCGCTATTTAAAGAAACTTTGTCTCCTTCTTATTGACTTTAGTTAATGCACAAAAGTGGTTCAAGTGCCTGCAACGAATTTTTTGTTTATTTTTTTCTCTCCCTTTGGCTCAATCTGAAGCTGGACTTTTCCTCTTGCAATCAAAACAAACTAACTGAAAATTGTTATGTGTTTAAGATGTAAGCTAAACAGAAGAAAGTATTACAAATACTTGAACTCATCGAAAAAAGGGACGAAACATACAATTCAAGTATATTATATCGATAAACATATGGCACACATCATTTTGACATTCACATACATACATACATTTAGTCATGCATACAAATTGTATACATAAGTTTTTACCTTAACGTTTTGTGTATGTGTAATGATTTAAGTGGATATATTTAAAGTTTTTATTCTTTATTTTTCATTAGACATTAAGTTTTTGTGGTCATTTAATATGTAAGGTTCCATTTTGTCAGCAGGTCAATAAACTAAATTTGTTTAGAGGGGGGGCGCGATTTTCGGCGACACCAAAAAAACAGCTGCATATTGCAAAACCATTGCATGGGCGTTTTATAAATTGGTTTTTGCCTCGACGGTCTCGCCCTCTGCTATAAACTGCCTGCTTCTGCTCCGTGCGAGCTGGCACCAGTTGTTCACACCAAGCTTGGAAATGTCTTTCCGCACCTGGTCGTCCCATCTTAGTGATGGTCGTCCCCTCTTGTCTCTTCCAAAGTTTTTCGCATTCTGTTTGTACACCATTTTTGCTAGAGCTTGTTCGTTCATACGGGTAACATTTCCTAACCAACACAGCCGCTATTTTTTTATGGGCTTTACTAGACTAGTGTCCTCTTAGAGCTCATACAGTTCATCATTCTTTCGGTTGCGAAATTCCACGCCAACTTTCAAAGGTTCATAAATCTTCCTAAGAATCTTTTGCTCGAAAACGTCAATCGCCGCCTCATTTACTGATGATATTGTCCATGCTTCTAAGCCGTATTGCAGGACTGGGATGATAAGCTACTTGTATAGCTCTAGTTTCGTTTTTCTAGAGAGGGCTCTGCTCTTGACAACCTTACTGAGCCCGTAGTAGTATCGGTTTTTAAGAGTGATTTTTCTTCGGATTTCCAGGCTGATGTTGTTGTCGCTGTTTACAACCTTAAAGTTGTACTCTTCCATTGTAACAGATTGTCCAAGACGCGTAGACTTACTTCATCTTGTCCTCGTTTAACATTAAGCCCATCAGTTGAGACTGCTTCTCCATCTCTGAAAACGAACTAGTTGCCGCCAGTTCGTTTTTGCCGATAATGTCAATATCATCGGCATATGCGACTAGCTTTAGATCTTTACACAGAAATGAGTCCGTTTTGTTGCGCAGTATATTCTCCAGTGTCCGCAGTATATACTCCATCAGCAGATTAAAGAAGTCCCTGCCTATAACCTCTTTAGGTATCAAATGATTCGTAGACGTTCTTTTCTATTTTGACTTAGCTTTGAGTGATATTCAACGTCATCATGCAAAGTCGAACGTACTTTGCTGGTATACCAAAAGTAGACAGGGCTTCAAAGAACCTTGACCTTATTGGTGTGTCGAAGGCTGATTTATAATCAATAAATAGATGCTAAGTTTTGATGTCTCTCTCATGGGTCTAGTCCAGGATTTGTCGTAATGTGAATATGTGGTTTGTGGTGGATTTACGAGGTCTAAGGGTCCCATCAGTGTGCTAATAAGCGGCTTTAGCCTTAATTTTTGGGTGCCTAAAATAAACATTCCTTAACAATTTTCACTCGCTCTTGAATATTCCTCTTATCGATAGTTCTAACAATTTGTTTATGGTGCTATTTTAGGCATATTACTCTCAAGGCTTAAAAATATTGTGAAGTTGTTATTTTTTGGCATTTACAGCTGGATAAAGTAACTTAACTTGTAACTTAATTACTCGTTACTTTTAAGACTTTCAGGTACTCGCTTTTTTACTTACTCGCTATTTCACTTGCTCGCTATTTCACTTGCTCGCTATTTCACTTGCTCGCTATCTCACTTGCTCGCTATTTCACTTGCTCGCTATTTCACTTGCTCGCTATTTCACTTGCTCGGTATTTCAATTACTTGCTTTTTCACTTGCTTGCTATTTCACTTGCTCGCTATTTCACTTGCTCGCTATTTCACTTGCTCGCTATTTCACTTGTATCACTCGCTATTTCTTATCGCTATTTCACTTACTCGCTATTTTCACTTACTCGCTATTTCACTTTATCGCTATTTCACTTGCTTGCTATTTCACATGCTCGCCATTTCACTTCTCGCTACTTTTTCTCGCTATTTAACTTGCTCGCTATTTCACTTGCTCGCTATTTCACTTACTCGCTATTTCACTTGCTCGCTATTTCACTTACTCGCTATTTCACTTGCTCGCTATTTACTTGCTCGCTATTTCACTTGCTTGCTATTTCACTTACTCGCTATTTCACTTACTCGCTATTTCACTATCTCGCTACTTTACTTGCTATTTCACTTGCTCGCTATTTCACTATTTCATTACTCGGTATTCCACTTACTCGCTATTTACTTTTCGCTCGTATTTCATTTATTCGTTATTGTAAACATTTTTTTAGGTAGCTGTTTTTGGCATCTACAGCTCGCTTAAGTAGTCGCTATTCGTGGTTTTTAAAGAATTTCATTGTACCTTTCTTAACATTTTGGCTTATTAGACTTTTTAACTTGATGTTAGCTACTCGTTACTTAAGAATTTCACTTACACTTTATTTAAAAGAATTTTTTTACTCTCTTACTGTGGCCCTTTTGTTAAATCGTTGTTTTTGGCATCTTCATTTCGCTACTCGTTACTTGTAAGTGGCGAATACTCCAAAATCGTTAACGCCAACCCTCCAACCATTGCGCACACTCTGCTTGCCGACCAGAAATACCGAATACATTCTCAAATTTTGGACTCCTAGAATCTCTAGGTAGAGCATTCGTTAGTCCGGTTCTGTCCCCGTTGCTGCGCTCAGCATAGATTCAAAACAACAACAAGAAAGAAACAATTATGTGTCTTAACTCAAAAGTAAATAGTTCATAAATAAATGATTTATATAATTACCAACACGACATGCTAGCCTAGCCAAAAGAGAAAGAAGGAAGGAGAGAAAGAAAATGATCATCAGCAGCCGTAGCTGCCACCGCCGCCACAGGCATTCGCCGAGTATATACAATACACACACACCCATACATAACCAAGAGAGCGCCCCAAATCGATGTTGAGGGCGCCACTGGCGGCTGTGGCCAACGCGTCGATTTCTGCTTCTGTTTCGTTTCTCCTTCTTCTGTCCTGCCCTGCCCCACCCGCTCGTTGCGCTTCACTAAACAATGCAAACAAAACGTTTTGTAATCTTTACCTGCGCACACATGGGAAACTGGAGCAAATGCAGCAAATGTCTGTACATAGATGTGTACACAGGAGACAGAAGACAGAGCAAGGGTTCACTCACTTGCCGGGGGTCAAAACACAAACAATGCCGCATGACCGGGTCTACCTCAACCTCAACCCAGCTGCACCTGATTCTTATGCTTGTGTTCCCCCTTCTCCTTATGTGTGTGTGTGTGTTTGTCTTATCAGTTTGTTTATGTAGGTGAACAACGGCTTGGCCCAGCATGGACTGATTTTTGGTATAGGGTATGAAGAGGGTTTATTATTGGAGGAAAGCAACATGTTTTTAAGGTTGTTGTTGTTTGACAAAAGATTTTGCATACATTTTGATATAGTCATTAGATCTTGGAGTTTTAGGAGTATTAATTGTGATTCGGTTGAAGTAGAACTTAAACCATTGGTTTGATACACGAGTCGTACTTCTCGCTTCAAATGTTATGAGGCCGGTTCCCGGTTCCGAATTTCCAAATATTCTTATATTTTCGAAACGTTAGGAACACTTATAAATATTTCCTTATGTATTTTCTGAAGTCAAAGAACAATTTTAGAAAATGTTTGAAAATTACTGTAAAATGTCACCAGATAGCTCGCTGAAATTCTTAAAAAGTTTCCGTCGTAAAGATTAAGATTCGGTTGTTGACCGAGTTCAGGTTTGTTTTACTTATTACAATTTTAACATTATTTCCAAGCATTTTTCTAACAAACCGAACCGCAACTTCAGCTGATAAACGGAACCGCAAAACGGAACCAGTGTCTTTTTGAAACCGACGAACCGAAAACCATAAGGAAAACATGGTTCGGTTTGGTTCAGTTTCATTTCATACATCGCTTACCTAGGGACAATAATATTTGTAAATTTGGGAATTGTAATCGATTCCCTACGCTCCATGCGTGGTTAGTTCTGCCGTCAGTTCATCTTTCAGCTGCATGTGTGCGAGCGACCTTACTTTAAAGTAACCCACTGCACCACGAGACGAACGTCAAGCGAGAGTATCGTAAAGCTATCGCATTCGAGATCAAAAGTGATACGACACGCGAAAGTATCGTCAAATTATCGCATTCGAGCTTGAATATGATAAGTGAATAGGGAGAAAAATGATGTTGACGAAAAACGAACAACCGATGCTGTTGTATCGAAAAATGCTCGCAATCGATTGGTAAAGTGAGTCGCAAAAGGTATCGAAGAAGGCTAGCAGTAACTATAGAAAAAGGCTCGCAAATGAATCTTTTGCGTGCTATCGAGAACGAAACTTTCTCTGCCACAAACTGAGCGACGGGTGATTAATTTGCGTATCGTTTGCGAGTGTTTTCTCGATAATTTTGCACGTTGATGTTTCGCGTAAGCAGCGCTAGCGATATTTTTTACGAGCTTTTGGTTCAGTGGGAAGTTTTAACCCTATACAAGGGAGACTACTTATAGACCGAATGAATCCGTAGCAATGCCGAATCGATGCAGACCCCTTATTATACCTGTTATGAGACTACATTTCTTCGTTGAATATTTGAAAATTGATTTGTGTGAGTATCGCATTTCCTCTATGGGACGATATTCTCCATATTCTGTACTATATTTATATACGGTGAGGAGCCACATAAGGATTTTAAAGACAATCAAATGTTTTCTAGAATTCAATTTCCAAAGTTTACGAGGGTCACCAATTTACTTTAGAAATCATAATACTTGAAAACGGTAAGGGGGCATATAAAATATATTATAAGTTCAGGGTAAACCGCGGTTTAGTCAGCTACAATAACTATGTAATGAACCGAACCGCTGGTTCAAAAACTGTGTGAACCACTGAACCGAATCAGTCCTTATTTCCTACAGCCCCCACAATTTGAAAGTCATATCTCCCACAGTTTTGTAGATAGATGGTTTTTACTTTCTAAAGATAGTTAGTTATTAGCATTATGTATCGATTTGCCACAGAAATTATAAAGATCGGATGAGCGGTTCTCAAGTTATGAGAATTCAACTGCTACCCCAAAAAGAGACAGTCTACTTGAATGACTTCACCTTGTATAATTCCACCGTGGCCTGGTGTGGTGCAGAGGTTAGTGTGTGAGACTGCTGTGCGGGACATGCTTTCTTAATTTGCCATCTGTAAAGATTGTTTGGAGACGCAACTGCATATTTTTGTAGATTTCTTTCAATTTCAAAAGTTTTAGTTGCAGATTCTCATGATTTGATTGTCAGCTACAAGTCTTTTCCTGCCAAACAAAACATATTTATTCTAGATAAACGGCTTAGCTCAAATCTATGGGATTACTTACAGTAATCTGTGAATTTCTGTAATCGAATTGTCTGACCTTTCTTAAGTGCAAATTTCATTCACACAACTCACTTTAAAAGTATGCAGAGATTCCACTTCATTCGAATCCCTGAAAACCGGCTGTGCTACGTGAAGTGATTGTTCAAAGATAGCCTTCGGAGGAATTTTTGGTACAGTACCCTATAGTACGCCTATGTTTTTGATGAAAGCGAACAATTTAAAATCAAAATAAAATTACAGTATTCAAATTCTCAATCCTAGACTCATTTGTCAAATGATGTCACAGACTTACTAATTCATGCGCATGCGAACCGGAGCATTTGTTTGCACTACCTTGTCTTTATTGTATCATGAGTGACGGGTATAATGATGTATTTACAAGTAGAGCTCCGGCTTTCAATTACTTGTGTGAATGCGTACGTGTGTGTGCGTGTGCCATTCAATACTCGAAATTCAGTAATCGATGCTCAGAGCTCGGTACTCAGTACTTGATACTTAATGCTCGATATGTAATGCTCGACAGTGGCGTAGCGTGTGGTTATGTCGTTAGGTTAGTCGACTTAGCCGCCCCTCCCCCTTGAATCGTTCTAAATTTTGAAGTTCTTTCTAAAATTAAAATTAAGTTTTTCTGATTCTTTGCATCAAAAACTTCTCTGTAACATAAAGGGACGTACGCAGGATTTTGATTAGGGATGCCAAAGACCTAAATTGTTTGAGGGGTATTATTTTGCTAAAGTTGCTATCATAGACATCGTTGAGTATTATTGGAAAAAAATTCTTTAAGCATGGGATATATAAGAAGGATGCGCAGCAGGCGAAAATTTTTTTCCCAAAAACCGAGGAAACGTTTTTTACATACCTCCTTAACCAAAATTAAAAAAAAAATTGACTTCGATGGACCGAAACAAAAATTATTTCGAGGTCGAACGTGGTTTTCTGGTTTGATGGCAAATGCGTTTCGAATTTAGTTTTTTACTCCAAAAAAACTTTCTTTGTAGTCTGCCTGCAGAGGTTTTTATTGGAGGCTGATATAATTGGACGAGTTGGACTACTTTTTTTGGAAACATAACATAACCTAAACTGTGGAAGTCTATCCGTTCGACCTCAGTGCCAAAGATACTGAGGTTTAGAAAGAGAACATAATATGGTCCTGCTCATTGGGCGCCAATTTGACCTAAGAAATTGAAATTTGTCTACTATAGTATTGTAAACCTCAAAAATTCTGAAAATATCGCGAAGTCGATGGATCGCGAACTATGTAACAAAGTATTTAATAACTCATTCTGTATTGACTAAAAAATATAATTGAAAACCACTTTTCGATTGTGCTCATAGGATAGAAATTTTTGGTTTTTAACTTGGAATATGTGGTTATTTCTTGATAAAATCGATTGTTTTAATTATTGTTTAGTTGACACAACTTTTGTTTCATTGGAATTTTTCAAAGCAGATTTGTACTAATCTGCACCTCCCTGCATACGCCATTGACAACTTAATTATTATATTGGAAGGGCTTGATAGGAAGAAGCAGGATGAAATGGTGGAAGATATGGAATCCCCAACATCTTTGATTAAATCAAACACAAGGTCTAAAAACTGCAGCATTTCCGTCCATTGTAGAGCACTGATCTTTCATCCCTTTAAGCAGACTCGTAAGCTCTCTAAAATGCTTTCAATACATATTCATTTTATTACTAGATCTTGAATGCAGAATCTTGCAACGTTCTTTATGTAAAAAATAACAGCAGAGTCTAAATAACCTTCTGGAACACCACTGTAATTTAAGAGAATAATCAATATATATTTTGAAATTATTTGCCGCCCCTGAAATTTGCTGCAACTGAAATTTGCCGCCCCAAAAACTTGCAGCCCCTGAAACTCGGCGCCACCAGAAATTGCCGCCCCTAAAATTTGGGTCGGTTTTTCGCACAAAAGATCTACAGTTTAACGCCGAATTCTAACGGCAAAGTCTGAGAATTTGCTTTTCATGGCTAGATTACTTCCCTGGCGCCAATAGCTGGTGAAGGTGACCGTATGTGTAAAAGCTATTTTTCTAAAGAAAGAAAAAAAAATTTTTATTATTAGATGTTTAGAGGCGGGATCGAACCCACGACCTGCACACTAACCGCTGGGCTACAGACGGCCACAGTACACAGTACTCCATATTCAGTACTCAATAATCAGTACTCGATACTCAGTACTCGATACTCAATGCTCGATACTCAAAGCTCGATTTTCAATACCCCATACTTAGTACTCGAAACTTAGTACTCGATACTCCATTCTGGGTACTCGATACTCAGTACTTGATACTCAATGCTCGTTACTCAATACTCGATATTCAATGCTCCATACTCAGTACTCGAAACTTATTACTCGATACTCAGTACTCGATATTCTATGCTCGATATTTTCGAAACTTAGTACTCGATAGTCCATTCTCGGTACTCGATACTCAGTACTCCATACTCTGTAGTCGATGCTCAATGCTCCAAACTCAATGCTCGAAACTCAATACTCAATATCTCGGTACTGAACTACACTCGAGTACCAGTACTCGATACTCAATGCTCGATACTCAATACTCCATACTCGAAACTCAGTACTTGAACCTCAAAGCTCGTTACTCAATACTCGATATTCAATGCTCGATACTCAGTATTCGAAACTCAGTACTGGAAACTTAGTACTCGATACTAAGTACTCAATACACAGACAAAGACGTACCTAAAAAAATCAGTAGTAAAAACAAAATTTGTCTAGTTTTACTTCCCCCGTCGAACGACCGAAAAAGAGCTTCACTTTAATAAAATTTCCAACCCCTCCTTTAATTACACCGTAAATTCTAGTCGACTCTCTCTCTTCCCTCGTTCTCTCTTAACCCTTTCTCCCACACACCCTCCTCACACCGAACAATGTTTGTTCTTCGACCGTTGGGGCTTCCACGTTGCTTTTTAAATGCATTTTGTACCGAAAGTATGTAGTTTGTCTTCACTCGCTGATGGGACACACACGCGTAATATGAACTCTACCTAAAAAAAAAAAAATATTAAACAAAAATTTCAAAATCAATTTCCTTCAAAGCGATGAATCATTTGCGAGTGCACAAATTCAAACTGGGCGGCAAGAATAATGCGGCTGTGGCCGACATACCCCAAGCCGAAAATAACAATAACAACAACAACAACAACTCGAAGGGTTCCTTTCTGAATCGCATCAAACGTTATTCCGTGTTGGGCAATAAGCTAAGTCGTCGCCATTTGGGTAGCATGAATCTACCAAACAGCGGGGGAGATTCACTGGGACGAGATCGTTCTGTTTCACCGGGTAAACTGGTAACGGGTAGCTACAATATGACAGGCAGCAATTCGGAGGATCATCGTTTGGAAATTGGAGCACCCGTTTTGATATCCACCACCACCCTAGACACAGATCGTTTTGATGTCACAGAGGCGAGACTGAAACAAATAGGCGGTGGCATAGCACAGACCTCTAGCATGGTGCGTACACTTACGCCCAAAAGTTCGGATGAGGAGGAGTATGTGGATGCTGTAAGCACACCTCAGAAAATGGAAAGAGAAGAGGACGAACACTTTGAGACACCCAAACATGAGCCAAATGTCAGCTCAGAGCTGCTACAGCGTCTAGAGGAAGTTAAGCCACCCAAGCCACAAGCTCGCCTGGCTTTATCTAAATCCGTGCAAAATTTACATCGCACCGAACTTAAAGTTTATTTACATAAATCTCCTTCCATGACTTTGGGTTTGAATGTAACAGCTCCCGCTCAAATGGAATTGAATGTACCCGAACTGCCCGAACTTTATGGCAAGGAGAATGTAACACCCACCCCGCAGCATTATAAGCACAGCATTGACTCCCTCAACCAGTCCAAGCAGAGTCTGATGAGTTCTCAGTGCAGTTTCAATGAGGAATTCGACTATGATCTCAAGTCGGTGAGCTATCAAAGTCTGAATGCCCAGAATCTATTTGTGTCCATAGACGAGCTGCAGGAGCTTAGCCGTCAGATCAATGAATCGGAGGATTTCAATGGTGAAATCGATTTGGAATACTGCACACATCGTGATCAACTGCGTCCCAGTGAACGTCGCATTACCCTAATGAAGAACAAGAATCAGGCTCTCATTAACTTTAGCCATAATCGGGAGAAGTTGCGCAAGGGTTGGCACGGCATGAAGAATTGGCTGGGCGAGGAGAGTACACGTCTGAAGGAGGTGGTGCGTCAACAGACACCGCTCAAGCGATTGGCCCAGTCGCGCAGTAATCTCAATCAGTCTGTTACACTAGAGACAAGTCGTCAGCAGTCCATGTCACCGGAACGTAGTGAAAGCTGTGAAGAAATCACCGATCGTACGGAATTTGAGTCATCCCTGTCACAAAGAGCCAGCGAGGAGGATCTATCGCCGCATGCCAAGAGATTTAAGGATGAGGTATAAGGAGGGTCTAGACTGGTGGAAGGAGAGCAGTAGCAAAAACATTAAATCTCTGTACTTGAATGTTATTTAACCCTTTTTTTTTTTTTTTTTTTTCTTAGGGACAAAATGGTTTTGAGGAACTGAGGCGTTATGTAAAACAAGGAGGAGACTTTAGCAAAGAATTGATATTTGTTTTACAGGAACGGTAAGTTGTCTAGAAGAATAAAAAAAAAAAAAAAAAAAAAAAAAAAATATTTCTTTAACCTTCACAGAGCCGACTCCGAGTTAATCTACTCCAAATCCCTGTCCAAGCTGGCCAATAAACTAAACAAGGCGGGCCGCGAAATACCTGGAAGTGTGGCCGATGCCTGGCGTGGTGTGGCTACCGAAATGGAAAGTCGCAGCGACATTCATCGCCAATTGGCTGCCTCTCTAACCGATGAGCTGGTGAAACCTTTAAAAAATGTGGTAGACAGTCATCACAAGGCTCGTAAGGCGGTAAGTTCACCCAAAGCTTCTCTTCCCACCCCCACCTCTCAATCCCCTCTCCCTCTCCAGGTGGAAAGCAATGTGGACAAGGCCGCTCGTGTCCTTAGCGAATGGCGTGTCAGCGAGGCCAAAGCCAAAAAAGCCTCCCACTCGGCCGCCCGTGAAAACGAAAAACTTCAAGATGCCATGCTGGATGTACGCATACAAAAATCACCCTCAATCGCTTTACTCCATCAGGGTCCCAATAAGCAGGCCGCCGAAAAGGAACTCAAATCGGCGGAAAAGGATTGCGTTAAGCTGGACAATAAGCGCAAAAAAGCCGAAGAGGCTGTCAAGCGTGCCGATGTTGAGTACTATACCCTCTGCGTGCGTGCCGAGCGTGCGCGTGTCGACTGGGAAATGGCCGTTCTACGCGGCAGCTCTCAACTCCAAAGCAATGAACAACAACGTTTGGGCAATATGCATAATTTCGCCCAGCAATATGCTCGTCTCATCACCGACATGAATCCCATAGTGGGCTCCTTAAGCAGTCGTTTGCAACCGCAACTGGATGCCTGTAATGTGGCCAAGGATATGCAGGTGGTGCGTAATATTCGACGCAACTCGGAGGGTCCTAGTGAACAATTATTGCCCGATTTCTATTGTGAACACACCACATTGGCCATGAATCGGGAGAGACGTAAACATGCCCTGATCAAGTTACTGCAATTGGTGAAAACCGATTTGGAGAGAGAAAGACGTTCACGTGATGGTCTAAGGGGTCTATCACAATCGCTGAACCATCAGGAGCATCAGAATATCACCGATAAGCTGTATCATGTGAGTACTAGGGATGTGGTTGTTGTTGTAACGGCTGGGAAGATTTGGAGAGTAAAGGTTAGTTTGATATAGAAGCTATTCCCTGTCCAGTTCGAGGAATGAAGCTACCTCTACTGGACGGGACCATAAGTCTAGGGGCGTGAGGTCAGTTTGGTTCAGGGGGCACTCGAAAAGGTGTTTGGTGTCATGTGGGCTTTGGCCACATTTAGGACATTCGTCAACAATCTCTGGATTTATGCGTGCGAGATAGTTGTTGAGGTGCCTACTTTTCCCAGATCGAAGTTGTGCAAGTGTCGATCTGGTGCGCCTGGGGAGGGTCTTCTCCTCTGGATCTATGGGTGGCGGCCTGCCTCCTAGGACAACATTGTCTTGGTAGGCTTCTATGGTGGAGGCAACCATGTCGGTGTGTGCCTTCTTTTTGGCCTCAGCGCATGTTGTTGCTGTTACCATGCCATTTCCCAAGAGTTGTTTTACCTTTGGGAGTTCAGTTCTCAGATCGTGTCGGACTGCTCTGGGCCTCCGTGACATGCATTCCATGGTGCAGTCGTGATTTGGATGAGACTCGCAGTGGCATCCGATTAAGAACTGTTGGGTGAGAAGTCGGTTGTGGTTGCGGACCGGGAGGATCTCTGTCTATTTGTTCAAGTAGATTTGTTTACATCAATTTTTGAATATGATATCTCTAAATGGCCGCCTCTGCGTTGTGGCGTATTGTGCCCTTTATTTTCTTTTTTCCATTCGGGAATAGCGGCGATTTCTTCACGAATGCCTTGACTCGGGCGTACGCTGGTCTTTCACGTTTTGTTTTGCATTTGGTGTCTGTAAAGGTTGGTGCCCGTTACGACGGGTATCTGGTGGCAGTCCAAATCACCACTTTTCGACATCAAACGGCCCGGAAACAATTTCTTCAGAAAATCGATTGTTATGCGACTTGTGTGCGTTGGAGCGCCGTCTTGTTGAAACCAGAACTGCCTCATACGCTTTCGACGAATAATTGGCATCACAAAATTGGTCATCATGTCGCGATAACGCTCCTGGTTGATGGTAACAGCATGGCCATTTCATTTTGAAGAAACAACGGCCCAATGACCGTTTTCGCACTAACGCCGCACCAAACTGTGACTTTTTCGTCATGAAGAGGCACTTCTTGAATCTCCTGAGGATTTTCAGTGGCGTAAATACGGCAATTTTGCTTATTTACGGTCCCATTCAATGTGAAATGTGAGAATATGATATTTTTTAAAAGCACGTTGAGTTTTCACAATTGACTTGTTCTGTTGAATGTAAATTTCAACTATTTCAGAGCTCGCGTGGCGTGTATTGTTCCATGGTAAAAATCTGCTTGGACTGACGCTTCAAACGCGGTATGTCATTAAGCGATCTGACATCTCTGTCAAAAGTTATGGCGTTGCCAGATGGGTCCGTCGAATATGGACAACCCTAAATACTTTTAACTCTATCCCCCTGTTTACTATGCGGAAATCAAACCCCCAACTCTGATTCGCTCCTCTCACAATTTAACATTCACCTCTCCATCTTTTTAACTCTCGGTATCCTCTTCCCTTTCCGGTTCTTCAACAATTTTTCACTTCCCTCTTTCTTTCTTCAATACCTCTGTCCGACTTCCCCTCTCTAACTTATTGCTCTTTTAGGTGCTCACAAATCCTACACCCTTTACTTTTTCGTATGACCCGCCATACTCTTTCTTATACATTTATACCGACCCTTCGTATCGCCCACCCCCCCCCTCGCTCCACTCCCTCCTTCCCCCTTCTCTTTTAAAACCCTTAGCCCCCCTCTTACTCACCAAAGGTGATTTCTGCATCTTTGGGGTTTCAGCGACCACTATATCATCTAATACAAGGCTTTTTCCGCCGTTTTTCGTCCTTTCAGGTATCCCTAATCGAATTGAAATGCGCCAAACTACCCATATGGAAACCATTCGTAGCTTTTTTTATCCACCTTACTTTATTGCTCTTGTGGCTGTCGTCCCACTGTTTGCGCCCCTCCTCGTCCACGCGCCTGATTCTGGGTCTTTTGTCTGTGCTGGCAGGACGTCTGTCTGATAGTGGCGGGGTGAGTATGACCATTTAAAGCTGGAGGTTTCGCCACTGGGTTACTTTGTTCGTGACCATACTGGTGTTTACTGACCTCCTATGCTTTGGTAACTGTCTCTTCTCTTCCCCCCGAACTTCCGTTGGCTTCAGACTTATTCCTCTCCTACTTATCACGGGTCAAAGACAACCCAAAGATCTTCGGGTTGTTGACTGTGGGATCCTGTGTCCATTTTGTGGATGTCAGTGTCAATTTGACCTCTTTGGTCCTGTAGGAGTAGGGTGGCGGACGATTTAGGGGAAAGGCTAAGATTCCTATGAAAGAAATCGAAAGGGGCAATAAGAGTTTATCCTCTGTTCGAGAGCTTTGACGTCTCGGCTGTGGTTTGATTGAGCAATCACAGCGTATGTACCTTTTGACATTGTGGGGTATCCGGCACGTAGATGTACTCCGTTTTGATCGCGTTTTGGACTTTTTTGCCCAAGTCCTTGCTTGTCCGGGAATGATGGTCAGCCATCTCTTTAGTTGTTGGGCAGGCTCTGTGTAGGCCTGCAGAAGAATGGTGGTGACCTTCGTGGCCTTGAGAGATCGTGCTACCAGTATTGATCTTTCGTGTGACGGTTGTTTACCAGGGTTCGTGTTCAGAGCTGTGTGTGTGTGTCCGGTGTTTTGGCGTTGCTCTTCTGAGGGATCGGGATGACACCTTGTCTCTCGTTTCCGGCCTTTGAATAGGGATTTTTTCCCGTCCAATATGGTTGTCCAGATCCTCCCTTGGGTTGAATGCCTCTGGAACTTCCCTTTTTGTGCCTCACTCACTTGCTGCCAGCCAACTGAATTGACCACGAATGCTGGGCTTACACAATTCATCAATCCACCTGGAACCAGCAGTTTTCTTTTCCTGCTATTGATACGTGTTTTGCTGATCGACTTGACTATCCCGTATGGTGGATTTAACCCTCGTACAACCAAATATTTTTAAAGTTTCACCCACCTAGGGCCTGGCAGAACCTTATACATTTACATGCATTTGTATGGGAATTAGAGTTGTATGCCGTCAAATTTTTAGCTCAAGTAGGTAAATGTTTTTGATTTCTTAGCTTTCTGTTTCGTTTTAGCATAGAATCATGATAAAGTAGAAAATAAAATTTTTTTGTCTTATATTTTGACCCAAAACAAAGTTATTCCAACAAAAGAAAGGGAATTCTAATGAGTTTTATGGTGAAACATGATACGAAATTTCTTTATGTATTCTGGGGAAGGCATGAGAAGCATGTATAATCGACTTTTGAGTGTTGTTGACAGACCGAGATTAAAGCATTTGAAGCTTATCGCCTGTTTCTGAACATATTAGACAGCATTTTCGATCGGTGAGTGTATCAGGACCACAGTTGAGGAACCACAACACTGCTGGCAAGATTTATTGCTCTGGCAAAGAACGATTCAAAAGCCAAACGAGTCGTAAGCTGTGCGAGAATGTGTAAATGTGTTCAAAAATGTGCGTCTCCCTTCTTTTCGGTTGATTCCTTCGATTTGTTTACAAATTATATGAGTGGTCAATGCCATTACATCAATAAAAATTTAAATGTCCAGCGTCTTGTTGGCCGTTTTGTTGTATAATGCGTTAGCAGTGGGTCCATAGAATCAACGCCGGTTTCTTGGCTTCGCCTTCAACATTTTTTGTGTAATAAACTGTGGACAACAAATTGACCTTAAACAGGGTTGTCAACCACCAAGTGTAGCACTTTCAATACAGGGTTGTCATATTACAGAAACAGTATTTCCCTTATAACATGGACCCCTTACTTTCTTTCCAGATCCGCTCTATGTTAACCTACTTGGAGGGTGCACGCCTGAAGTTACATTCAGCTTTGCTAGAGCTTGATCACAAGCCCCGTACCACTCATCCCCTAGCCCAGCACATACAGGTGAGCTACTCAACCTTTGATCTTAACAGCTTAACCTTACACAAACCCCTTATCTCTCCACCTAGATCACACGTGATCGCACTGGCCTACAGCAGAGCATACTTAAGGTACCCAACTGGCTGAAGAACAATGACTCCTCCAAGCAGGAGCAACAGTCCTCCACACCAAAGGACCTAAGCGATGCTGATGATGTGGACATCTCGGCTGCCGACAATTGCTCCCAATTGCAATTGCACAACAGCTCCTGTGCGGACATCAGTGTGGTGGGACCGCTAATGAAGCATTTCAATCGCAGCAAAAGCAACATCGAGACCTTCACCAGTCAACCAAAGATAATCTCCACCACAAATGCTTCGTTGGCCACCAACAACAAGTCCAAGACTATACCACAACAGCGGCAGCAGCAGCCTGATTTGGATCGGGGCCAGGCCGATGGTGGTTCCAATCAGCAGGATTCGGACTTTGACGAGTTCAGTTCGCAGGACGAGGATGCCGAGGAGGAGACGGAGATGGACGAGCAGCCGGCCAAGACGCAGCATTTCTATCAGAATGCGCAGGAGGTGCAGCAAAAGCCGGCTAACCAAGTGCTGGGCAGATGTAAGGCCCTCTATAGCTATACACCAAAACTGTACGATGAACTGGAACTGAGTCCCGGCGATATCATAGAGGTTCATGCCAAGCAGGATGATGGCTGGTGGCTGGGAGCGTTGCGCAATCATATTGGCATCTTTCCGGCCACCTATGTGGAGGAGTGCAACTAGGCTACACTAGGCTATGTCTATCTATGTATGTATGTGTGTGAGAGTGCGAGTGCAAGTGAGTGTGTAAATGACAATCTAATCTAATCTCTGTATCCAGTTGAGTCATTTAATGCTTTTTAATAAAAGAAACACACATTTTTTTTATTGTCTTTTGTTTTTAAATATATTATTGCATATACACATAATGGAACGATATATAATATATTCAACATACATATGCAGAATCACAAATGTCTTTTTTTTCCTTTTTTTTTGTATCTTTAATAAATTATAATTATGTATATAAAATATTAAAAAAAATATATATATATATTTAGTGTGTATATTTAAAAAAAATATATATTTAAAATTTTAATGTATATAATATATATATATTTAAAATCGTGTTTTCATTTTTTTTGTTGATTGCTAAAGCTAATGTAAGAGGGAGGGAGGAAGGGCAAGTGAGAACGATATTGGGGGGGATCAATGCAGATATCTAAAGCCTCGATATAATCAGTTGGAATTGGTTCCCAGACAGGTACCAATTTAACCAACTCATTCACTCTCTCAACAGAACACTTGATTTTGTTTTTCTCCAGTTTTCGGTTTTTATAGTTCTCGTTGAGAGAAACACAAGAAGCTATACTTTCTGCGAGTTCTAATGGTTCCATGATTCATAATTACAGTTCTTTATATCAAACTGACATGGTCACTTTCGATTATCTGGCTTCTAAGTGTTATCGATAACAGATTTTGTGTGTATTCAGCTCAGAGGTTTCAATAAATTCTCCCGTCAACTGTGTAACAAAACAATACAAAGTAGTCCCAGTCATGGTGGAATTAACAAGGTGAAGCCGTCAGCCTCTGTTGAGGGCCAGTTGAGACAGCGGAACATTTGCTTGTCTCTGCTTTTGTATTGCCGTTCGCTTCAAGCATTCACAACGCAAACAGCAAGAGCGCTGTCTCGCTCGGCTTCATCTTATTAATTCCACCATGGTACCAGCTGTCAGCTGCTTCGACAAGTAAAGTTTGATTAAAAATTGCTCGGCATCTCAAAAAATCTACAAAATATATGGTAGTCAGCGATAGTTTTTTCAAAGCCATCGATAACTATCTATAGATATACGATAGTGTTAACTAGAACATTAAATTCAATTTTTAAATAAAAATCCTACAAACATTTAACAAAATGGACAAAATTTCGATTAAAAAGAATCACACAGGTTAAAATTCAAAATAAGAAGATAAGTAGTATTTTAATTTGGTTTTTCAATAATGTTTTATCCTATATTAATAGCCAAAGATTTTTGTTTAAAAATAACAACGTTAATAGGCTCATTCCGCAGATAATTTCGGTTTACGATTGTGTTTTATGATTATGTGGATGGTGCCGATTGCGATTTTGGAATCGAACGAAAAGTATTAAGTTACCAAGTTGTCACTTGTGTATAAAGCCCCATACGGAGTACGACGAAAAATTTAGTATATCTAATCGAAAAGAATTACTATTTTACCGAATATACTGTGCCTAAGCTTACTTTGTCTTTATAAAATTGTAAATTGATTGAAGTTTATGTTGTGAGTTGTTTGTTCTTCAAAATACTAAAGCCAAGCTATCTAAGTCAGCTAGTTTCAGCAGAAATCATCGCTATCATTATCCTTTAGTTTGCTGAATTAGCCAACTTTGTGCTTTTATACCTGCGCTCGGACTCAGCCCAGAACCTAGTGATAATAAGCAACTATAAGTATCCAGTGATAAAGCGAATCTTTCTAGAAACTGCAACTTACATCACTTCGACTGTTGGTATTTTTATACCCATGGAAAATATGTTAAAAGTGTCCGATGCTTATCTCCGACCACATAAAGTATATATATTCTTGATCAGCATGGACGAGCTGAGTTGATAGCCATGTCCGTCTGTCCGTCTGTCCGTCCTTCCATCTGTCTCGTCTGTTTTCTATGCTATCTCCTCCGTCAGTTTTATAGCTATCTCAACCTAACATTGCACGAAGTCTTTGGTATAAATACGCTGCACATTTGTCGGAACCGGATCGGATGACTATATGCATCTCACCGCCAAAGGGATGATCGGTTGAAAAAGTAAGTTTTAGTTAAAAAAACTTTTTGTTTTTAATGTTATCCTCCCAACCCCCGTATTTATGAGTTTTCTATGCTTTCACATAATTTCAGCAAGTTTCATCAAGTCGGGCAATATATAGTATAGCTGCCATACAAAGATAGGTCTGAAAAAAAGTCTTTAGTATGAAAAACTTTTTTGTTTTCAAGGCTATCGCTCCCAAACTCGTTACTGATAAATATGCTATGCTAACACATATTTTACCAAGACTTATCCAAATCGAAGCAACTATAAGTATAGCTTTGCCATACAAAAGATCGGTCTGAAAAAAGTTCTTGAGAAAAATTTTTGTTTTCCATTGCTAGCGTCTTTGTACGATCCAGTTATATTATCATCTCCCCACAATTTTGTAGAATTTGATCAAAATCGGATGACCCATAGCCGTATAGCTGCCATATTATTTTATAAAAAAAAAGTATAAAAACTCAGTTTGTCGAGCCGAAGTTAGCTTCCCTCTATTTTTCCATTCGAATAAGGAAAATTAATTGGGTTAAATATGTTATTTTTAATTATTTTTTTTTGTAAGATATTTTTTCAAATCAAAACATACACATGAAATATTACCTTTTTCCGAATCAAGTCTGGGATCTTATATATCGGAAACATATACATAAGCTTATCTGGGTGACGCTTAATGACTTTAAAATTTATTGTACTATGATACGGAAATGTGATCTTTCTGTGGGGCCTGAAGCGTTATGAAAAACTATCAAACACTATCGATAGTGTAGGGCTAACCATCGATGGCGGCTCGATAGCCAACCATCGATTGTGACGATAGTACTATCGATAGTTCTCCACCCTCTACTGCTCACATTGCCGACCATTGCTCTAGGCACAAGTTGCGGTAGGTCTGGTGGCTTTACCCAAACTTATGTATGACACATATCTGCTTAAGATTCATGTTGGTATAACTTCTTGTATCATCAGATAATCATGAATATAGTTAGGGTGTTCAGATTGTTGTGCACATAGGCACTTGGGCAAGTTTGCCTGACGTTACGTATATCCTAAGCAATTAACCAGAACAGCTTGATTTAGCAATGGACCAACTGTTGGATGACTTTATGGCTGATGAAGTTACGCTCGTCTGAGAGGTAATTCGAAATGTTGCTTAAATTGATTAAGAATTTCGAGGAATCGCAATGTCTGTGGTTTTTGTCCAGTTCACCGGTGTTCAACACACTTTAACAAAAAGGTGCTATAACTCCGAAACCATGGTATAATTAACAAGGTAGAGTCGTCAGAATTCACCATGCCAGAGAGGTACCAATTGATAGGAACATTGAAAGCACGTTGACATCCCCTTTGCTACTGAGTGTTTTTTCCCCATTCAACTGGTACCCCAAAAAGAGGAAGCCTACTTTAATAACTTCACCTGGTGTAATTCCACCATGACCGAAACAGTCTGTTTTAAGCCCTTATTTTTCAATATGCCATCCACCGCGTCGCCGACTCTCTACTTGATCCTTGTTATTGTTTGCCCGATGCTTTAGCCAGCGGATTTTCGGATACAACACTTTGTGATCGGGAGTCACCAAAGAAGAGCAGAAAGACACGATCACGCTAGTTTCGCCACGTTGAACCGGTCAGCAACTTTACTAACCATAA
>JAEIFU010003083.1:0-33197 GCA_018904235.1 Lordiphosa stackelbergi
TACAGGGTTATTATATTCGACGGACCCATCTGGCAACGCCATAACTTTTGACAGAGATGTCAGATCGCTTAATGACATACCGCGTTTGAAGCGTCAGTCCAAGCAGATTTTTACCATGGAACAATACACGCCACGCGAGCGCTCTGAAATAGTTGAAATTTACATTCAACAGAACAAGTCAATTGTGAAAACTCAACGTGCTTTTAAAAAATTAAAAATTAAGCCCATTTCACATTGAATGGGACCGTAAATAAGCAAAATTGCCGTATTTACGCCACTGAAAATCCTCAGGAGATTCAAGAAGTGCCTCTTCATGACGAAAAAGTCACAGTTTGGTGCGGCGTTAGTGCGAAAACGGTCATTGGGCCGTTTTTCTTCCAAAAATGAAAATGGCCATGCTGTTACCATCAACCAGGAGCGTTATCGCGACATGATGACCAATTTTGTGATGCCAATTATTCGTCGAAAGCGTATGAGGCAGTTCTGGTTTCAACAAGACGGCGCTCCACCGCACACAAGTCGCATAACAATCGATTTTCTGAAGAAATTGTTTCCGGGCCGTTTGATGTCGAAAAGTGGTGATTTGGACTGGCCACCGCGTTCGCCCGATTTGACGCCGCCTGACTTCTTCTTGTGGGGATATTTGAAGTCAAAGGTTTACGTTAACAAGCCAAGGACCGTAGAAGAGCTCAAGGACAACATTCGTGAAGAAATAGCCGCTATTCCGGCCGAAATGTTGGCGAAATCGATGGAAAATGCTGCAAAAAGGGCACAATACGCCATCAACGCCAGAGGCGGCCATTTGAGAGATATCATATTCAAAAATTGATGTAAACAAATCTACTTGGAACAAATTAAATGATTAAGATTGCCAACCGCCAAATTTTTTATTTTTTCTTTGATTTTTTAAAAAAAAACATGGGTCCGTCGAATATGGGCAACCCTGTAGTTGTTAGCATTGAAAACAAAAAAGTTTTTTTCACTAAAATTTATTTTTTCAACCGATCGTTCCTAGGGCAGCTATATGCTATTGTCATCCGATCCGGCCGGTTCCGACAAATGTGCAGCGTATTTGTACCAAAAGACTTCGTGCAAAGTTTGGTTACGATAGCTTTAAAACTTAGGGAGGAGATAGCATAGAAACAGACGGACAGACAGACGGACGGACAGACGGACATGGCTATATCAACTCAGCTCGTCATGCTGATCAAGAATATATATACTTTATGTGGTCGGAGATGCTTCCTTCTGTCCCTTACAAACATCCGGACAATTTCAATATACCCTCTCCAAGTGTATAAAAAGTCCATAACTCAGGAACTATCTTTAGTTTAGTACAGTAAATTTCTGGCTGCAAGACCAAATTTTGAGAAAAAAGTCCCTTTTCACGGCAATTAATTTTTGTTTACTAAAAAAAAAATGTAGGTAATAAAATTAATTATTCTAAAATTTAAAGAAAATCTTTTTCTGGATGTCTTTCGCATAGAAACATGGCTTTATCGACTCAGCTCGTCATGCTGATCAAGAATATTTATACTTTATGTGGTCAAAGATGCTTCATTCTATGCGTTACAAAGATTTGGACAACTTAAATTAGAGCAGTCTGAGAATGTAACACATCTTGATTGTAACATCGCCATTGATCAGATTATGTACGAATATGACGCCATGACAAGTTCTTCGATTCTTCAACGTTAGCAGATTTATCAGCAGTAGCCTGTTAGTACTTATACTTGTTCGCCCGATCCTTGAATATTGCTCTTGCGTTATCCCCTATAATACTGAGGAGACCAAACGCAAGAGCAATATTCAAGGATCGGGCGAACAAGAGAGGTAAACAAAAGTATGGTAATGGATCATCAACTACTTTTGACCATCGTTTAACAAAAGCCAAAACACAAATGTTTCTGGTCAAATAGACGTTTAGATAAGTCAATTTCGATTAAGTTCTCGTATTGTTGACCAAACCAAATTTTTAAAACATTAATGTCGATGAGGTGTTCTCTTGGAGGCAATTGTCGAAGGAATCTATAACATCATTTACAGATTTTAGATTAGATATTTGTTCATCGCTTTCCTTGTTTTTATAAATTTCTCTCTTTGCAATCAAAAGTTGTTTTATTTAAAAGTGAATTAAGAATCTCTTTTAGGAAACAATTTTGGAGCTTCAGCAAGAAGTTAACAAAGTTGATAAACTCTGGAAGACCACTTTAGTCAATATAACTGAGCTTTGCAAAGTATAAAGTCAAACGATTTTACGTGGAGCTTTAAAGTAATTGTAATTTTTTAGAAAACCACGCTGAATGATAGAGTGAAACTCAAAGAGGTTGTTTGGAGTAGAACGGCGTTTAATGAAACCATGTTGAGTTGGAGAAGAAATATGGAGTTGCAACTGAGTATTGTATAAAAATTAATGAGTTTTCATATAATCTTATAAGATTTCCCACTTTTTTTCTCAGCGTAATCTATTTATATCGAGCGCACCCCCCCACTAACAAAACCGAACGCTAAAGGTAAACATTTTCGAGCTATAAAACACTTGAGATTAAAGCTGCCCCATAGTCCGGCCATAAAGTACGCCAATTGCTGCGATTAGCATAACCAAGTCGAGGATAGGCCAATTCTGGATCTGGAAATCAGTTGGTAAAATGATTTTGACCAGCATTTTTGTGTGTTTCTGTTTGGCGTCCGCCTTCAATTACTTCAGGACGCGCAAGCAGCGTGCATACATCAAGAATCTCAAGGGACCCTTCACCTGGCCCCTCTTGGGAGCCGTGCACAAGCTGGTGCTGCTAACGCCAAAAAGTTTGTGGATACGTTAGAAATATTACCATATGTCCACTAATTCTGGCAGATTTCTTTCAGCGTGGCGCTGCTTACTTGACCAAATATGGCAACTTCACTCGCTGCTGGGTCTTCCATCGACTCTTTATACCAGTGGCTGATCTGGAATTGGCCAAACAATTGCTGAACAATGAACAGTACTTGAGCACAGGGTATGAACTTATGAAGGATTGGCTTGGAGCTGGTGTACTCATGTGTACGCCAGAGCAATGGCCACAGCGGCATCAGCAAATCTCTGACCTTTTCGGGAAGGACAATATATTAGAGCTGGTGGAATTATGCAGGCAACAGGGAGTCCAACTTCAACTAAAATTTTCTGAGAAGGCAGAAAATCGACAGGTGTTTGATGCTTGGGAAGTGGTGGCACCCGCTGTGATGGATTTGATGGTGCTTACCACCTGTGGTGTGAGACCAAGTGAGGATTATGCTCAAGCGTTTACGAGGTGAGTAAGCTTGTATATTGATTTAGTTGAAGTGATGCTGCTTAGGGTTAAGTAGGTTATGAGTAAGTGAACAAAAAAAAGCTGCTTACTTAAGTGAACAAGTGAATTAGTATGTTCTTCTTTTTATTGTTCAGTTGTTCAAATCACATACCTTTTATTACTTCTCACTTGTTCCTTATTGCTCAGTTGCTCATCTTTATTTGGTAGCTGCTCTTCGATTACCCTAAAAGCCAGTTCAACAACTGAACAATAAAGAGCAAGAGAGTTAAAAAGAGATCTAATGTAAATCGAAAAAATGAGCAACTGAACAAATGAGTAGTTCTACCCAACATTAATGCTTTCTATGATACTCCACAGTCTGATCTTGCTTTATCGGAAGCGCTTTCTAAGCGCCCAATCGGCCAACCGCTTTACTTTCTGGTTAAGTTCTCCTTTCATGCGGCGACGTCAAAATCGGCTTATCCGGCAGCTGAATAATGATCATTTACACTTCCTGAACCAGAATAGACGACATCAGCAAATAAGTGAGCCGATAAAGGGCGACTGTTTTGTGGTAGAGCAATATGAGCCCATGCCTCATAAATTGCATCGATCGCTGCTGGACATTCTGATGGCCACCAATAGCCTGACGGATAAGGAAATCTGTGACGAGTTAAACACCTGCAACTATTTGGGTTATTTGCTTTCCAGCACAACGCTTTGTTTTGCTCTTATTATGATTGCCCGTCATCCTGGGGTGCAACAGCGTTGCCTTGAGGAATTGCAGAAGTCACACAGCTCCACAGGCTGGGATCTGAATTCTTTACATTTCTTGGAAGCCGTGCTGCGGGAGACTATGCGTCTGTATCCGCCGCAGGTGATTGTAGGGCGACATCTCAGCAAAGAGTTTGAATACAGTGCGTATGCTTGATATTTATATTTTCGATTACATAATTAGGATTCTCTTGATCCTCAACAGCACATACTGTGGTGGGTGATGGTTCTCTGCCCTCTGGTTCCGAAATTTATGTCAATCTCTATGAGCTGCAGCGTAATGAAGATCAATATCTAGCTGCTCATCATTTTCAGCCTGAACGTTTTTTAGACTGTCCGCCGGAACTTCTCAGCTATAGCCTGGGTCCACGCACTTGTCCAGCCATGCAGTTCAGTATGTTAATGCTCAAGTCGCTGTTGGCACCCATTTTGATGAGTTTTGAACTGCTGCCTTATGGGGATGCCTTACTTCTGGACTTGCGACTTGTGCTTGGCTCTCGGAATGGATTCCAGTTAGCTCTGAAACCGAGATGATTGTAAACAAACTGTGATTCAAACTCATCCTTGAGATAAAGTAGATGATGATCGAGTTGACACTTTGTTTAAGATATATAAAAACATTCATTATAGTGAATGAATATATTCTATGTATATTTTTAAGTTACCCTGTGGTAAACGTTATTATATCTCTGGACTGGAAATTGAACTCTTAACCACTATATTGGCTAATCTAACATAAGAAATATATTCGAGATGAATAAAATGTGTTGGTAAGACGATCTCAGATCTTCAAATTATGCAGATTACATGGGAAAAAATAAAGATCCTGGCTAAGGGTCCATCTATAAATCTTGAAAATAGAATGAGAAAAAGATGGCAAGCCGCAATTGCCGTCTCTTGTATGGCATTTACAATCTGAGTGATTTTACTCATTCGCAGTTTTCAAGATTTATAGATGGGCCCTTAGCCAGGCTTAACAGCCACACTCGGAACCTGCCAAAGTTAAGAAAGAAAAAATGTTCTGATATTATGAAAATATAAAACCTATGAGGGTTTTCTCGTTTGATGATTTCAAAATCTTAAACTTTTTGACGTTTTCTAGAGCCATATCATATAAGAACATCCATCTTAGCTCTGCCAAACATGGTAGATCGGGAAATAATAAAAAAGAAAGATTTCGTTATAAAGAAAATTCGTAATATAGAGAAAGAAATGCGTTATATGAAATTGCACTGTTCAGGAAACGAGTTCGTTATATTTAGGGATCAACCAAATTTTAACCATTTTTTTATATTTTTTTTTTTTAATTTTTTTTTATTTTTTTTTTTTTTTTATTTTTTTTTTTATATTTTTTTTTTAATTTTTGTAACAGGCAGAAGGAATCATTTCCGACCATATAAAGTATATATATTCTTGATCAGCATCAACAGCCGAGTCGATTTAGACTTGTCCGTCTGTCCGTCCGTCCGTCCGTCCGTCTGTATGAACACCTAGATCTCAGAGGTGGTAAGAGATAGAGGTTTGATATGTATGGGACAAATGCTTCTTTTATCTGCACGCAGATCAAGTTTGTTTCAAATTTTGGCCACGCCCCTCCCGCCCCCGCAATTTGGGAAAAAGTTATATCTCCTACAGTTTTAAAGATAGAGGATTCGTACCTTCTAGAGATAGTTAGTAATTAGCAAAATTAATCAATTTGCCGAAACAATGATAAAGATCGGATGAACGGTTCTCAAGTTATGAGCAAAAAAGTGAACCAAGCCCTCCCCGCTACCACCCTTAAAAAAATGTTGCATACTTTTTGGATGGTCACACTAAGGAACGCGGGAACACTGTTAAACATGTTTTTTCATGAGTAACGGGTATATCGAAGTCGGTTAGAGCCGACTTTAACTTACGCTCTCGTTTTCTTTAATATTGAAAGGGCATAGCCGGATTTGTAGGGGAACCGGCCCCCAATGCTATTTATTTTTTGAGTATTTAGTTTTAAAGTACATCAACTGAAAGTAATTTAGAGATTTTTTTAATACTTGTAATACCAACCCTAAATTTTTATCAGCGTTTTTATCATTTCAATCCAGTTTTTTTCGAGCTATCCATCCATTAAAAAATTCCAAATTTTTTTCTGGTCAAAAGCTGGCACGTATACACTCCCCCGGAAAAATTTTTCAGATTTTTAAAATGACCTACAAAATTCCGCGAAATTTTTAACATTATTTTTTGAAGACTTTTAGTAGAGGTTCCACTTTCAGTTTTTACAAGTCCAATTGACATTCCTAGATACTATTTCTGTAATTTTTTCAGATTTTTAAAAGATGTGGAAGGTTGAAATTAATTAACCATTCTATTCGCAAACTCACAGCAATAGCGCTGTATTACTGTATGGACCTTAAGGCCCTCTTCTGGTCTAGAGAGCTAATTTTTACAGGTTTTTTAAAAATTCGTGGAAAGAAATCGGGAAGAGATTTTGTAATTCTGTTTTTGTAATTGGTTGCACAATTCATTATAAAAAAAAAAATTAAAAATGTGTGAATGCGAGGGCTGTTCAAAAAGTTTTCGGGATCCAATGTAGGCTCTTCAAAAAAAGATGTGTCGATGATGCCCACGTTTCCGGGAGTTACAATTATCAGAAAGCAAAACGGAAAATGGTAAGTTGGTTAGTATGAATGCCTTTATCGTCAGTAGCAGAATTGTGAAAATAAAATTGAATTTGAAAAAAATAAAAAAAAAATTTCTAGACCAGAAGAGGGCCTTAAATAGGGTTAAAAGTATAAGCAAGGGCGTAGCCAGCTTTCCTAAAAGGTTTATAGTTCTAAAATAGTTCTCCAATCCAGTCTTCTGTCGCGCTTGTGCTGATGTCGAATTTTAAAAGCGAACACGAACTCCTGCTTCGACCTATGAAAGGAACCAATTCCACAGCAAAATTAAAGTGAAAATTGATGAAGCGACGACTGCAGCCGCTTCTTGCTTTTGATCAAATATCTTTTTGGGGTTTTGGCTTGCTGCTGTCGCTTTGGTATTTCGCAAAAGCAGAAGCATAAGCAAGAGTTCCTTTTTGAAAAGTTAAAACGAGAAAGGCAAAGCTAACTTCGTCTGTACCGAAGTTTTGATACACTTGAAATAGCTTGTCACAACGGTTAGCGACTCCGACCAAACTTCGCAAATCAGCTTAAAAACATGACATATGTGGGTTGGAATATTGCTGTCTGTTCCCAATTCCACTGTTATAGAGAAGCAGCACCATACAAACCTAGACAACATCACGATGAAGCCAACGAGAAGTATTTCAAACGTCAACCGAAATACCCAAGAGCCAAATGATCAAGACAACGAGAAGTATTTCAAACGTTAACCGAAATACGTAAGAACTTAACGAAGTACGAGCGAGACAACTAGCAGATGTCGACGAAAGCAGAGCAGCAAAGGCGCCAAGACGGGCGGCGAGCTGAGAGTCGAGAACAAGCCTTAGACGAGGGCAGATGAAGTGTTGTTCGATCGTTTGATGAAGGAAGACGTGTGCCGCAGAGGTGTGATTGATTTCGGGCGCCAACGAGGCGTGGAAGTCAAGCAAAGTTCAAGTCGCGATCAATTTGATTAAAGCTGTCTTCAAGTTGTGCCTAACTCGATGTAACAAACCTATATATTACTTTTAATTACAATAAAGTAACAACTATTATTTAATCAATAAAGAAAACCCCACACATATTACCCATGACCGTGTTTGAGAGCGATAATATTGAGAACACACCAGTTTTTTTCTCACAAAACCCATTTTTCGAACGAACATTTGAATGGCAGCTACAAGAAGTAGTCATTGAATCCTTTGGTTTCCCAAATTTTAGCAGCGAGTAATAAAAAAAAGTCTGTGCAAATTTTTAGATTTGTAAACCCCAACTGAGGGACTAGTTCGCGTAGAAACAGAGAGACGGACGGACGGACAGACGGACGGACAAAGCTTAATCGACTCAGCTCGTCAAGCTGATCAAGAATATATATACTTTATGTGGTCGGAGATGATTCCTTCTATGCGTTGCAAACTTCTGGGCAAAATTATAATACACTTTTTTAAGTGTGTAAAAAGCTAAAGCTGTGAAAAGTACAAATTTTGTGACTTTTGCTACTTTAACGGAAGCAATTTAAACACTGGGGGTCGGGTCATTGGAAATGCCATATATACCTAATTCGCGAAACTTTATTTAACTTTATTAAAAAAACATTCTTGCAGAAGTCTCTTGTGACAGAATTTATGCCAGGTTTTTTTGAAAAAGTTGGATTTTATTGTACTGTGTATTAAAATACACAAATTAGAGACGTGCACGATAAGTAAAATAGTAATCGAGTAGTACTCGCCGAGTATGATTACAAATGAGTACGAATACCAAGCTGTCAATTCGGCCCCGTGGCACCGTAACATCGTAGGAACCGAACCGTTTTAATCATTTTTACTCATGTGTCATTTTCAGGGTTCGGAATCGCGCTATTACTCATCACCGAAAAACGATTCCATGATTACGAACAAGTATCGTGGCACCGTTAACATGATTATTTTGACCTGTGATCATACGATGCCGATAGCACTTGTGCATGGGTCTAAGAGATAAAGAGATAGAAAGCTGAAATTTGGTGAATCAGGTGTTTCTGTTAGTGGTGAAAGTGCGTACTAAGACGGGGGTTTTTGGAAAATTCCACCCGGAAAATGAAAAGTTTTCCGATGTTGGAAAATTGGTCCCAACGGCCGGAAAATTCCTGGAAAGCCAACTCTGCATGCAAAAACTATTTTTCATCCGATTGGGTTGCAACTCGGTTTGTGGAAATAGAATATCAAATAATTTGAAGTCAGATTTTCCAATGTCGGGAGTGGGAATCCCCGGAAAATTCATATTGCAGAATTACTATTTTTCATCCGAATGACTTGAAACTCGGTTTGTAGGGTAAAAATGGGAATTCATTTTTGTTTTTGGTGTGAATGTGGGTGGTATATGGATGGTATGTGGGTGGGATATGGGGGTTAAGTTGTTTTGGAAGTAGGTGGGATTTGGCGGGAAGTGGGTCCAATGCTGGAGGGATGTGGGTGGTAAGTGGGTGGGATGGGCGTGGGCTGGGCGTGGTTAGTTGTTTTTGTAAGTGGGTCGGAAGTGTATGGGATGTGGGTGGTAAGTGGTTGGTAAGTGGGATTGTGGCGAATGGGCGGAATGTAGGTCGGAAGTGGGTGGGATGTGGGTGGGATGTAGGTGGGAAGTGGGTGGGATGTGGGTTTTCATTTTTGGGAATTTTTTTTCAGATTTTGCCTTGACGAACTTTAATTTCTTGGGAACCACACAAGAAAAAAAAAAAGCAAGAGTAAATTTCACACGTTTCACGGGTTTTTCAACCCACTATTTTTAGCTCACACGGGTGTGGCTTTCTGAATTCTAAAGATGACTTTCTCACGCGGTTCATTTTTCTTCATGCGGCGTGAAAATACCATTGGGTTGAATCGGTCGAACGTTGAATCCTTTTTCTTAGCTTTTATTTTTTTTTTTAATATATTTTTACTACTGGTGATTGAAACGCCTTACGCAACACGTTATGTGTTACGTTCCGTCGCGTTGAGCCTCTATTATTTTGAATGTAGGACAATTTGTTTGTAACGTTCTTTAAGATCGTTTATACCAATTTGCACACGTTTCTTTTTAAAATAACGTACTTTATTTGTAAACTAAACGTTTTAGACACGACGTTGAAAGTTCTCGAAAATATGCAGTAGCCTCCGCACGTAGGTATCAAAGTGTAGAAACCTAAACGTCTGTGGTATTCAGATTGCTGCATGAAAAATGTAGAATTATTTGGGAAATGAGATTCTCACACGCAGCATTTAACTCTTGCATTTTCTCCCTCCCCCCCTGTTTGTTTTTTTCCCCCCCGCCGAAATAATTCTGTCATAGCTACAGCTCAAAAATTTAATTTGAGTTGGTCAAAAACAAAGACAGAACTTTAAACGCTAATATCTCGAAACCACTTTGTATACTCCCAAACCAAAGGTAGGCGACTGGAGTTCTCCAAATAAATTCGGCTAAAGAAGAACTCAAAGGTACGGTGCGTACAGACGCTGTGATGAACGACATCTTAGCAACACTTCGAAGACATGATCAAGGTACTTTTGCTCCTTATATACTCACTCTTAAATTCTATTGTCTATTCTTTTTAAATGTTTGTTGGCCCCTAGCCAATATGGAAGTCAGCAGAAAGTGACGAGAAAGAAAAGAACAACTCTAGGCTGTTCCCGAACGACGCGCTTCTCCGAAACTTAAATACTCTTGACATGATCTGATTTCCGGTTATTTTAGCGTCAGTCTGTCTGATAGAGGTTTGACATATATGGGACATAATCTTCTTATACTTGCTGGCAGAAAATGTTTGTTTTCAATTTTTGCCACGTGCGCTACAACAACAACCGCTACGGCAACAAGAACAACAAAAACAATTTTAATTAATTTCATTTGTTATCTATTCAATATAAAACACCGTTTGCCAGTATAAATTATAGTTTTTGTGTAATTCCATTTTAAGCGAGGCATTAAAAAATGAGACAGTATTTTGTTCTTCCAATTTTGCAGGGTAACGGCATGGAAAATTTTTGAATTCAACAGAAAGGCGCCACAGCTCACATATCCCAAAACAACGATTGCTTTATTTTAATGGTGATGGTGATTAAGACTGGCTTTCACGATTGAATTATTACCCAGAACTTCTTCTTATGCCGTTATTTGAAGTCCAAAGTTTTTGTCAACAAGCCAAGCTGACAATATTTGACATAATATGGCAGCTATTCAGCCCGAACACTACCAAATGGCGAAAAAAAAGAAAGTGATGAAATCAGTTTTCAAAATGTTTAATACTCAGCAACAAATTTGTGCTTTTTATAATTATCAAAAAAACATACCGAAAATAGCCGATTGAATTATAAAAACGAAATCAAACATTACTGTCATTGTTAAGTGGAGTCACACCAGCAAAAAGGATTCTTAAATCAGTCTGAAAGTTTAATCGTCAATATTTTTTTGCCTCAGATTCGTTTCGCTTACGCAAACCCAATTGAAAACCTGTCGCTGAGCGCAGTACAATGTTCATTACACGCTGAACGGGCTCACCAAGGGGTAGAAGTTCATATTCTCGCACAATTTTGGCCAGCATCATCTTCATCTCGAGCTGGGCAAATTTCTGTCCAATGCAGTTACGTGGACCGGCGCTAAAGGGAATGAATTGGAAAGAAGACACACGCTCTTCAACATCATGACGTTCTGGCCGAAACATGTCCGGCTCTGGAAAAGCTTTACGTTCCATGTGCATTCCAAAAATTGGCATGATTACTTCGGAACCAGCTGGTAAGGCTCCATCACCAAATTTCGAATGAGCTGTAAGAACAAAATGTGAGAGAAATTCTTTAATTATACAACAGTTTTTACACCTACTGTACTTAAAGTCGGTCTGCAGCTTGCGTCCTACCAGGGGCACTGGTGGATACATACGCAACGACTCCTTGATCACGCACTCCATGTACTTCAGCTCGCTAAGATGGCGTGTGGTGATTGGTTGACTGCGATCTGTGCCCAATACTTGTAGAATCTCGGCCAGCATCTTGGCCTGTACTTGGGGATGACGTGAGATGGCATGCAAGCAGAAGGATAAGGCGCTAGTGGTTGTGTCGTGACCTTCAAACATGAATGTGTCAACTTCCTCGCGTATCTCATCATTGGACAATGGTCTGCCTTCAACACTGGATTGCAGTAGGACATCAAGTAGGGCCATCCTGCGCTTAGAACCCACATCATCATCTGTCTGAATTTCTTTTTGCATTTGTTGCTGCTTCTTTTCCAGTGCACTGCGACGCTCCTCAATTACCTTGATGGTAAACTCGTGCATGGTGCGTATGAGCTGCATTTGTTTCCACTTCAAGTGGGGATGCGTCAGCGTAAAGAGCAGCTCGTTTTGTAGATACACGGACATGAAGCGCCAGCTTAATAGAGCAGTGCATCTGCAAGAAGAGGATTAGTCAGATGGATTCATTCTAAGGAGTAAGACTCACTCATTAACTGCATTGGCATAGGACGTGCTCTCCTTGGTCTGTGCAAAGACCTTTGTTCCCATGGCAGTCTCTGCTATAATATCCAATGCGGCCAGGCAAATAAAGGGATACACATCAAAGACTTTGCCATCAGCTCGCTGAGCCAGACGTTCCACACAGATATTAGACTGCTGATCGAACACTTCAACAAACTGCTCGAGTATGGAGAAATGAAAGGTGGGTGTAATGATCTTGCGACGCTGATGCCAAGTTTTGCCATCGCTGAGTAGCAGACCATTGCCCAGCCATTGTCCCAGCACCTTATATACAGGGTGTTTCACCAGATGCTCCTGACTGGACAGCAGTTGTTCATTCAACTCTGTATCCGCACTTAGTATGAGCAATCGATTAAAAACCCAAACGCGCTGCAGCAGTCCCTGTTTATCAGCGTGTTCACGACCCACTGCAAGGAAGCCTGTGAAAGTTTTTAGATTAGATTTTGGGGAAGAGTCTAAACAAATTCCAAATGCAGTCAAAGATAAGGCGAGCATTGGTATTTTTAAACGGTTTCAAGTGGGTTATACTCCAATTATAGTTCGATTATCAGAAAAATTGTTGGTAGGCCATAAATTAGTGTTAAGTGAGATTAAGACTATGACAGAATTGTGCATATGAAAGCTTGCGAGCCAAAAACTGCGAAGAAAAGTTGTGCGGTGTACCTTTTGTAATTTTCGTCAGTTTTGTGACTCTCTCATTTGGGAGTTCGCTTAAATGAAGACGAGCGACTCTTATGCATTTTCACCGAATATGTTAATTTATTACCAGCAAACAAAAAAGTTTAAGTCGGACCAAGGGCGTAGCCAGCTTTCCGAAAAGGTGGGGGCAGCTGTGCCTGAACTTTTCTTCAATGTTTCTTTAAATATATTTTTCAACATTAAATAATTAGATCAAGATGCATTTGATATGAAATGAGAAACAATCTTCAAAATAATCTCGGGAAACTAAATTTATAAGTGAAAATACATTTTTCAGAGTAAAATCGATGATTAAGGGAGAGGGAGGTCAGCGTATTGAGTATTTGGTATGACCAATTGCGCGTGGTGAACTATGAGCTACTACAACCGGGTGAAACCATCACAGGGCAACTCTACCGAACTCAATTCGTGCGTTTGAGCCGAGCATTGAAACGGCCAGAATACGAGCAAAGACACGACATGGTATTTTTGCAACTTGCAATGCTAAAATGCGAAGTCCTACACCACCCGCAGTATTTATAACAAAGCGTCTTGATCGATAAGGGAAGGAGAGCGGTCGGTTTTTTTCAAGCTTTCATTTAATTGTGTATTTGTATTTTATTGTATTTTTATCCCAGCACACTCTGGTGGTCACACTCCCACAAGCAAAATTGTTTCGTGTAAAACTTTGGTGTTTTTGCTCGGATCTTATTGTGCATAGATAGATTTAAGGCATAAGATAATATATATAAAGCGACGACGTTGTATAAACTTTTGATGATGCTGATCAAGAATATATATACTTTATAGGGTCGAAAGTGTTTCCTTCTCCCTGTTACATACATTTGAACAACTTCATTATCCTCTTTTACCTGTTTTCAAAGGGTACAGGGTATTAAGAGGATCATAAAAAAAGAGGATTTTTGACGATACCTCAAGGGCATGGCATAAAATAACCCAACATTGGGCAAAATCAATGTGTTTTTAAGTAGTCTATCCTTATCGGTCGAGTGCCTTTTCCGCAATAAAACGTCACAATAAAAAAATTCTTAAAAACTTTTTTGTACAGTTGATATTAATTCTTATTTCTGTGGCAACAGGGAACAGCAAACCTCGAGAATGGTCAAAACTGAGATTTCCATTCTATAGTGTGACCAAATTTCAGACCAATCGGATGAGTGGCTACTAAGATTTAAGTATTGGTCTGTAAGACAAAATAAAACAAAGACGGAAAGACGGACATGGCTATATCAACTCAGCTCGTCATGCTGATCGAGAGTATATATACTTTATGTGGTCGGTGATGCTTCCTTCTGTGCATTACAAACATCCGGACAATTTTAATATACACTCTCTAAGGGTATAAAATCAACTTGATTTGGTCAAAAGATTTCATCCTTTAAAACATTTCACTTTAATGCCTATACTCAGATGAGATAAAAAATTAGTTCGGCACAGTGCTTCATACAAATAAGATGCCTTTTCAAACGTATTCAGATTTCCAAACTGTACAAAATTGTTTCTATTCATGTGACATATCGTACCAAACTAAAAGTTTATCTCATCTGAGTATAGGCCTTTACGACCAAACCCAAATATTTCAAATATTTATTAACAAATACACTTGTGCTATTATTCCTTATTCCCACTGATTCGTAGTGTCACACACACTATGAAAAGAATGACTATTATATCCCAGCAAACATTTTTTATCGCAGAAGATAAGAATGCGATTCTTCCAGTAGGTGTCGCTTCACTCTGGCGATATCGCATATTTATCGCATTCTCATCTCCCTTCGGGAAGAAATGTGTCACTCTGCGACACTTCTTGAAGGAGAGAAAGCGTTTCTTCTGGGAGATACGAAAAAGTCTCTTCTCAGGGATATGAAAGCGATTCTCACAAAAAAAAAAAAATATTTGTGCGCGCTGCTAAATCAACTTGCTGCTGGTTGCTGCTTGCCTGTTCTGATAAACAACGAATTAAACAGACTTATACTTAATTACATGAAAAACTTTTACTTACTCTGTGGCGATTCGAACTCGGTTCCCTTGGACTGAAATCACGATGGGACTGACGTCTTAGACGACTGCGCCACGCTGTGCGTCTAAGACGAGGCAACTAGAGGGTTACTTGTATTGAATCTATTTGAAAGCATTCACCCCTAAATGCATGCTTGTAATTCTCAAGTTCTTATTTATCACTCTGTCCATATATATAGGGCAATAGAAATTGATGCCACATATCGCCAATTTATCCCTTTTATGTTAAAAATGCGAAACCTTGTGTGTTTTGTTTTTTGTAAATCGCCAAACTATCATCAGACTCTCATCTCAAACTATCGCCAAACTCACTTTTTGACGAGGGAGATAAGAAACCCGACAAAATGTTTGCAGTGGTAGCGCTTATGAAAAAGGTGTTCTTCCGCTATACTCTTGTTCGATCTGGATGTGTTTGGGAACATCCTTTTCGATCACGTGTTCAGAACGAATCGATTCACATTACTTGCAGATATTATATGTTTCTAAAATTTTGATTTTTTTCACAGTAATGAATTTAGATGCTCTTTAAGTTATTGCCAATTTTTCCAAAATTGTTTGTAAATTTACTTTAAATAACGATTCTAATTACATTGGCCATACGTACTCTTTGGACTTAGCTTAAACATTATATGCAGTGCCCCCACGAGCGGCGGACAAATAGGACCCGGCAAATTGGCAACTGCCTCGCGACGCGGCTTCTGACCGCGATGGACCCACCAAGCAGCGGTTAACAGTAGTGCGACTATTAGCAACAACAGCATTGTGTACTCTGATTCGTATTATGGTATTATGGCGAAGCTAAATACCAAAGCTATAGCTAGTGCGTTCCACTGGCACCTATCTAATCGCTTTAACTTATTATTCAAATCATATCAGCGGGTGAACAGCAAAGCACAAAATTATGATGAATAGTAGATACAATAAAGACTCTCTAAAGCAGTGGTGCACAAAGAATTTCTCTATTTCTTAAAATTCTTCTAAAAGCACATATGCAAACTTTCTGACAACTAAGGTCGCACAGAAATGTAAGTTTGACATCCATTTTGATTAAAATTTGTTACTAAATATTTAAATAAAAATTGCCCACAAAACCCATTGCATACTTTTGAGGCAGTCACATAGAATTTTTTTCGGCAATTTTATACAATTTTAAAATTATATTATTAAGATAGATTATTTTAAAGTTAGTAGTACTTTCCCATCATATAAACAAAAGTATGGGTTTCCCACAAAACGCGTGTAAAATGGTAATTTTGCAACTTTAACCTTAAATTACTAAAAATCTCGACGTGATGGACCATTTCTGAATTCAGATTAGAGATCAGCACATGAAAATCGAATACAATTTTGTTGCCTTTTGCTCTTTATCGCAAAATAGTTTTGTTACCAAAAGTGCAAAATGAGGCATATACCACGTTTATACACAACAATTTGATGATGATTAATGGCCGTCAAAGTATGCTTACTTTATAGCCTTTTATAATTATCTAATGAACGCAAAAATGTCACACATAATATACACTGTAAATTCGTCGGACCAGTTAGCCCTGTAGTCGAGTGCTCCGGCATAAATAATCGCTGCCCCCTTATTGTGAATGTTTTCTTTTATCTACTCTACGCTAGTGTCGAGTTTGGAGCGCTCCAACGTACTTAAGACTAAACTAATTGGATTCGTCAGCAGACTCGGTGTTTTTTGTCGGATCAATTGTGCTTTTCAGAATGGATGAATATTAGGGATAACCAAGATGCCAAGATTTATTATAGGGTACGTTTCGGAAATATTTGCGTAAATTATTTGCATTTGGCACCAAAGCTTTAGGTTGAGATCCAGCCAAGTCTGCAATAATTTTGTTACCCATTGGGAAGCAGAGTATGCATTAATAAAATATGTATTACTAGCTGACCCGGCTGTTAAATAAAATATAATGATTCGACTTACGCCAGGCGCATTAAATCTAAGCATGTGCTCTCCAGCTGGTGTTTTATCAAGTTTAATAACAATAGCGTGATTGTCACTTTGCAATTCGTGTCTGTGTGATTTAAAGAATTTCAATAATTCATTGTGATCATTCAAAGAGGATTTCTTTCAAAAATTCTAATCTTAACTCTAATAAAAATTTTTTTATGGGACCACAGTGTGATGGCGAAGGAATTGATATGTCAGAGGTGCAATAGACTGTGCACTTTAGAAGCGAGTCGAGGTCGATTTAGGTGCAACGCTATTGGGGAAAGCACGAACGCCAAGAAAAGAAGAAGAAAAAGGTTCATTGCAATTTCTTGCAAAGCGTCCGCAAGAACACTTTTTTGACAGGTCAAAACTGAGCATCCAAGATGAACTGAACTGGTCCCGACGCACTGTCATTGACTGGCGAAGCTTTATACGGGAGAAAGAGTCCATGAGATATTCTTGGCTATTGGGAAGATGTATAATATAATTATACATCTGATATGATAATATAATTAATGAAGATGTTAATTTCAGTGAGGTAAGCTTTTAATATGTAATAATTTGTGTAAAAACTAAAGCCGAAAACTTTTTTAAAAATTGCGCTATTTTTTAAAAAAAAATTTCGTTTTTCAAAATATAAATTTATAGGAGGAGGATTTTTACGAGGAGGATGACAATGGACTAGGCCCTTCTTTTAGGGACACTACTATAAAAAAACGCCTTTCTTGGGCTTGCGTGGAATTGGCCTCCTGGGGAAACCACGTTAAAAAAACGCGCCTTGAATTTTACCTCGATAGGTGGCGTGGAAAAGAGTTCATAACAGTTCCAATAGGTGTCAAGTTTTCCTCACTTTGGCACTCAAATTCAAACAAACGTACGCCTTTCACATAGGTAAAGAATATTTTTAATTTATTTATTAGCAAAAACAAACTGAATTCGAAAAGCATATATAGTATGATCAAGTATATATTTGTATGGGGAAAAATGCAAACTTTGAAATTTAATAAAAAAAAGAACCATGGTCGACCGCCAATAATTTTCTGCATGTAAGTTCATTATAATTCGCGGTCCATCGGGGAAAAATAATTCCAGAATTTTTGGAGAAAGCTACCTTACAGTAAAAATTACCATTAATTACCAACAATGGATTTCAGAAACACGTGTATCTGTGCCGATAAGCAAGCCGTTCAATAGTTCTGGTTGCACTTTTGTTGATGCGCAACACATCCCGGCGGACTCACTTTTGAATTGACAATTGGTGCATTTTTTGTCCATAGCACCAATTAGGACTTTCGGATGAACAAAATATTCGATATCTGGCTCATATTCGAATGCGAGACGAAGAAACGGAGCAGATGTAAATGCAAGATGTACTTGCTGGCGTTTTCGGTCAATTGTTCTGCGTGAGTTAAGGTCTGTCCGGCGCGCTTGTCTTAGCTCAAATTGGCGCAGTTGCGATATTCTGACGCGCGTAATATAATTTAATTGTTGATCCGTTCGGGCTGCATTCGTTCGACGGCCCAAATAGCCACCCCTACGTTACGTGTTGCTGGCATTATTGACTCTATCACACATACATACACACAGATAGACCAAATTAAACCGATTGAAGAAAAACGATATTCCGAATTTTTAGTAATTTACAAAATTTTCACCATAATAAAACACAGAGTGACAAAGATGTGCAGCATCTGCAAAGGGTCACCAAAAGTTTCACTCAAGTTTCAGGTCAATCGGATGAAAAATAACATTTTTCCCATACAAACTTTTCCGACGCTTTTCCGACTTTTCCAGGTGGAATTTTCCAAAACCCCGTCTTAGTACGCACTTTCACCACTAACAGAAACTTCTGTCCAAATTTCAGCTTTCTATCTCTTACCGTTTAGGCTGTGCGATGATTGCCAATCAGTGAATCAGTCAGGACACTCTCCTTTTATACACTCGAAAAGTGTATTATAATTTTTCCCAGAAGTTTGTAACGCATAGAAGGAATCATCTCCGACCACATAAAGTTTATATATTCTTGATCAGCATGACGAGCTGAGTCGATTAAGCTTTGTCCGTCCGTCTGTCCGTCTGTCTGATTCTACGCGAACTAGTCCCTCAGTTTTGGAGCTATCGAGCTGAAACTTTGCACAGAGCATTCTTTTTACTGCACGCTGCTAATATGTCGGAACTGACCGGATCGTATGACTACTTCTTGAAGCTGCCATAAAAATGTTCGTTCGGAAAATGGGTTTTAGTGAGAAAAACTGTTTTGTTCTCAATATTACTGCTCTCAAACACGCTCATGGGTAATATGTAATGTTTTTAAGCTGGGTATCTGCCGCAAAGTTTGGTCGAGTTCCCAACGCTCACCGTTGCGACAAGCTATTTCAAGTAGTATCAAAACTTCAGTACAGACGAAATTAGCTTTGCCTTTCTCGTTTATTTATAGAGAATATACTACCAGGTAAGCATTTACCTTTAGATTAAATGTCGGATGCGGAAAAAAATTCGGGAATTCTGCATGGAAAATACTATTTTTCACCCGATTGACTTCAAACTCGATTGTAAGTTCCGCGAATTCATTTTTGTGTAATTTCCGATGTTTTGACCGGGATGCCCACTGGGAAGTGGTTGGAACGTGGTGGATTTGTTAGGGATATGATAGGCAATTTTTTCCTTGAAGCGGGGATTTGGTTTTGAAAGGCCCATTGAATAGGTCTCTGGCTGGAATGTGGGTCGTCACTGGATACCGTTGGAAGTTGTCGCGTGTTTTGGATACCGTCGGATATCGGATTCTGAGTATTTGGGTATTTCTGGAAGTTAAAGTATATATATTCTTGATCCATCAACGCCGAGTCATTTCTTGTCCATCAACAAATGAGTCGCTTTCCGTCCGTCCGTCCGTCCGTCCGTCCGTCTGTCCGTCTGTCTGTATGAACACGTCGATCTCAGAGATGGTAAAAGATAGAGGTTTGACATGTATGGGACAAATGCTTCTTTTATCTGCACGCAGATCAAGTTTGTTTCAAATTTTGGCCACGCCCCCTCCCGCCCCTGCAATTTGGAAAAAACGTTATATCTCCCACAGTTTTGAAGATAGACGATTCGTACTTTCTAGAGATAGTTAGTAATTAGCAAAATGAATCGATTTGCCAAAGAAATGATAAAGATCGAATGAACGGTTCTCAAGTTATGAGCAAAAAAGCGAAACCAAGCCCCCCGCTACCACCCCTCCCACCCTAAAAAAATGCGAAAATCACCTCTTATCACATCCACAATTATAAATAAAACAGACCTTAATAGACACATAAAACACGCTTTCGCAAATAATAACAGAAACCTAATACAGCACTCTACACTCTTGTACCAAAATAAGCGAAGAAAACCAATATCGACCACTATATCAAGCAGGCAAAAATCATTCGGCCACCAAGAAAAGAACAGGT
The DNA here is from genome assembly GCA_018904235.1 of Lordiphosa stackelbergi. Lineage (NCBI taxonomy): Eukaryota > Metazoa > Arthropoda > Insecta > Diptera > Drosophilidae > Lordiphosa > Lordiphosa stackelbergi. The sequence goes on from JAEIFU010003083.1 coordinate 20,241, forward strand.
AATACTAATAAGACTACGACTTGGACATACATACAAGGCTCACCCACGAACATGGGTTTTTACAATAGAATAGTAACTACTGCCATCTCTGCAACTCAACTATTTAATATCCTTCAACTTGTGATTAAGTCACTCCTTATCCCCATCTGTAAATCCTAACACTTTGTACAAAGCCATAAGAATCAGCCGAAAGCAACAGTAGCTATATCTGCCCAGCTAATGTTATGCATAGCTAGCAAAATATCTTTAGACAATTGGCCAGAAATTGCGCAAGCAACTTTTTATGAAAATCTACTTTAAACTTTTGGTGTAAAACTAAACTAGTTTGTCCTGATCTGCAATGATTCGCCTTGGATGGTTAAAAAATAATAAGCAAGTTTTTATTATATTTTTCCTACATTAGATATTTAAAGCTTAATACTAATTTCGCCTACGGATGCCCATTTGAAAGCCCGTCTCTGAGCGCAGAACAATGTTCATTACACGCTGAACGGGCTCACCAAGCGGTAGAAGTTCATATTCTCGCACAATTTTGGCCAGCAACATCTTCATCTCGAGCTGGGCAAATTTTTGTCCAATGCAGTTACGTGGACCGGCGCTAAAGGGAATGAATTGAAAAGGGGCTATACGCTCTCCAACATCATGGCGTTCTGGCCGAAACATGTTTGGCTCTGGAAAAGCAGCAGGTTCCATTTGAATTCCGAAAATGCCAATTAAAACCTCGGCACCAGCTGGTATGACTCCATTACCAAATTTGGAATGGGCTGCAAGAATGCAATTTGAGAAATGCGCTCTAAAACAGAGTTTTGGCACCTACTGTACTTAAAGTCGGTCTGCAGCTTGCGTCCTACCAGGGGCACTGGTGGATACATACGCAACGACTCCTTGATCACGCACTCCATGTACTTCAGCTCGCTAAGATGGCGTGTGGTGATCGGTTGACTGCGATCTGTGCCCAATACTTGTAGAATCTCGGCCAGCATCTTGGCCTGTACTTGGGGATGACGTGAGATGGCATGCAAGCAGAAGGATAAGGCGCTAGTGGTTGTGTCGTGACCTTCAAACATGAATGTGTCAACTTCCTCGCGTATCTCATCATTGGACAATGGTCTGCCTTCAACACTGGATTGCAGTAGGACATCAAGTAGAGCCATCCTGCGCTTAGAACCCACATCATCATCAGTCTGAATTTCTTTTTGCATTTGTTGCTGCTTCTTTTCCAGTGCACTGCGACGCTCCTCAATTACCTTGATGGTAAACTCGTGCATGGTGCGTATGAGCTGCATTTGTTTCCACTTCAAGTGGGGATGCGTCAGCGTAAAGAGCAGCTCGTTTTGTAGATAGACGGACATGAAGCGCCAGCTTAATAGAGCAGTGCATCTGCAAGAAGAGGATTAGTCAGATGGATTCATTCTAAGGAGTAAGACTCACTCATTAACTGCATTGGCATAGGACGTGCTCTCCTTGGTCTGTGCAAAGACCTTTGTTCCCATGGCAGTCTCTGCTATAATATCCAATGCGGCCAGGCAAATAAAGGGATACACATCAAAGACTTTGCCATCAGCTCGCTGAGCCAGACGTTCCACACAGATATTAGACTGCTGATCGAACACTTCAACAAACTGCTCGAGTATGGAGAAATGAAAGGTGGGTGTAATGATCTTGCGACGCTGATGCCAAGTTTTGCCATCGCTGAGTAGCAGACCATTGCCCAGCCATTGTCCCAGCACCTTATATACAGGGTGTTTCACCAGATGCTCCTGACTGGATAGCAGTTGTTCATTCAACTCTGTATCCGCACTTAGTATGAGCAATCGATTAAAAACCCAAACGCGTTGAAGCCGACCCATTTTCTGAACATGGTGCTGTGTCACAGTAAGAAAAGCTACGGGGAGTCATAGATAAGTTTAGTAATTCAATTTGATAGTAACAGCGATTACAGATAAGGCAAGCATTGTTATTTTAAATGGTTCTAAATGGGTTACATTAAATTCTAGTTTATAATCTCAAATGAAAAAAAAAATAGTAAGAAAGTCGGTCAAGCCCGACTATCAGCTTTACTCTGTACCTACGAAAGTGTATGCTTAATATGTATTGTGCTGCCGTATTAGCAGCAGAAAACAGCGCTGCCGCTGTGAACTTTTTTTTCCTCATAACTTGACAAAAGTTTATTTTTCACTTTAGTGGATTGATAGATAACACTGTGCAACTCTAAAAACCTGATGTATTTGAGACCAAAAAATATTGCCCAGGAAGTTTGCAGCATAATAAACGCATAGTCTTTTTCTAAAGTATTTAAAGCTATCGAGCTGAAACTTTGTAAAGTATCTTTTTTTCTACACACTTTTATTTTTTTTTGAGACAAGGCTCGAGATGACTATATCTTTCATTGGAACTATCGGTCGAAAAAGTGTTTTTTGAGAAAAACTTTTTGTTCTTAATGTTAACGTGTCGCCATCGAGCCGATTATTAATATTTTACGCTTTTGTACAGATTTGGAAGTTTTGGAAAATATCGGATGACTATATCCTATAGCTGCCATAGGAACTATCGGTCGAAAAGTGGGTCTTTGTGAGAAAAACTTTTTGTTTTTAATCTTAACGTGTCCCACTTCAGCGATTATTAATATTATACGCTTTTACACAGATTTGGAAGTTTTGGTCAAAATCGGATGACTATATCTTATAGCTGTCATAGGAACTATCGGTTGAAAAGTGGGTTTTATTTAGAAAAATTGTTTGTTTTAATGCTGGCGTTCTTAAACTCTGATGTATTTAAACATTTGCAAGGGTATAAAAACTTCGGCAAAGACGAAGTTAGCTTGCCCTTCTCGTTTTTCATTAAAATTTTTTTTTTTTTTTTATTTTTTTTTTATTTTTTTTTATTTTTTTTTTTTTTTTTTTTTTTTGTGGCCGTCTGTGGCCCAGTGGTTAGTGTGTTGGACTGCTGGGCGGGAGGGGTCGTGGGTTCGATCCCGCCTCTGAACATCTAATAATAAAAGTTTTTTTCTTTCTTTAGAAATTAGCTTTTACACATACGGTCACCTTCACCAGCTTAGTGGCGCCAGCTGTGAAGTAACTAGCCATGAAAAGCAATTTTCTCAAACTTTGCCGTTCGGATCCGGGCGTTAAACTGTAGGTCCCTTTCTCTTGTGCGAAAATTTAAAGCACACACGCCAAGAGATTGAGAGAAGCTTGGCTTGGCCCCGTCGAGGAGCTGTATAGCCAGTTTTACCTTTACCTTACGGACTTTTAACTTTATGTAAAACCCGTGTTATCTTTAAACAAAAAAACTTTAAAATAAATTTTTATAATATAATTAAGAATAAATAGATAAAATAAAAGAAAATTTTTACATATAATTTTCCTATTGAGTGGTCGTTCAGAACTTCTAGTCATAGATCTTCTGGACCTAATGGGGGCGTATGTGGTCAGGTAAAGCTGCTGATCGGTTCAACTTGGCGAACCCAGCGTGATCCTGGCTTACTACGTCCCAAGTCGACTCACACCTCCTCGTGGTGACCACCGGAAGCAGTGGCAATGCACCCGCATTTGCTGCTGACTAACGTGAGCGGCGACCCGCCCTTCCCTACAGGGTATAATATATAGGGTTAGTGCGTCGGGTTTGGTACCCACCACCGTAAAAATCTCCACCAATGAAAACTGCGACTACAATGCCTCGGATACGGACCCCCCCTGACGACGACCCACGCAAACGTTTTAAGGACCACGATTTGAGGATATGCACCCTCAACGGAGAGGGTGATGATATCGACTTGGTGAAAGTCCTCAAAAAATACTCATCGGACGTTACTGCACTCCAAGAAATGCGATGGATTGGATATGGGAACAAGATAATAGCGCTACCAAAAGAGAAGAAAAAACCGAAACCACCTCCCTGGGAGATATACTACAGCGGGCATGTTTCCAAGCACGAGTTTGGGTGCGGCTTTGCAGTGAGTGATAGACTACTCCACTCAGTCATCAGCTTTACACCAGTTGATGAGCGGCTTGCCGCGCTTAGACTTAAGGCAAAATATTTTAATATTAGTCTTATCTGTGCACACGCGCCAACAGAAGACAAGGACACCTCGACAAAAGACGAATTCTATGAGCGCCTGGAACAACTATACGAGCGCTGCCCCGATCACGACATAAAGATCGTGCTAGGCGATTTTAACGCGAAAATCGGGAGAGAAGGAGTCTTTGGTTCGACAGTCGGACGATTTAGCCTTCATGAAACAACCTCCGGTAACGGAGAGAGGCTAATAGACTTTGCTGCAGGCCGGAACATGGTCATAAGTAGTACGAGATTTGAACACCTCGACATCCATAAGGCGACCTGGAAGTCCCCTGATCAACGAACACGAAATCAGATTGATCACGTTGTGATCGACGGAAGGCACTCATCGAGTGTACTAGACGTGCGTGCGATTCGAGGAGCCAACATAGACTCGGATCACTACCTGGTTGCAGCCAAGGTACGCACGCGGCTCAGTGTGGCAAATGCCTCACGCTCTGGCACACGTCGAAAGCTAAACGTCGAGAAGCTGCAATCACAAGGGACCTCTGAAGCCTACAAAGCCAAACTCGCCCAACTGCTCAGGGAAACCTCCCCATCTTCTTCCGATATATGCGAACAGTGGAATCGTATATCACACTCCATGAGTACGGCTGCCAAGGAGATACTGGGTACCTGAGTCCCCTCGAAGTCGGACTTGGTACGATGAGGAGTGCCGACTTGCTACTGCAGAAAAAGACGCAGCCTACAGGAGAACTCTGCAGTCGGGAGCAACGCGGGCTGTTAAGGAGCGATATCGGGAGAAAAAGAAAGAGCGGAAGCGCCTCTTTAGAAGGAAAAAGAGCGAGCAGGAAAGGCGCATGCGCGAGGAAGTCGAGATGTTATTCGGCATGAGTGAGACTCGAAAATTTTACCAAAAAATTAAGCAATTAACAGAAGGTTTTAAGCCCAGAGTCGCACAATGCAAAGACGAACACGGGAATCTGGTCACCGATCCGCAAGTGGCGCTTAACAAATGGAGAAGCTACTTCTCCAACCTACTGGGAGGCGATGACGAACATGATGCCGCCTCTAGAGAAGTAGCGATGCCACCAATCGACAACATAGAGATAGACCCGCCGACCCAACAGGAAGTCTGCTTAGCCATACAAAGGCTAAAGAACAATAAATCACCTGGCGCTGATGAGCTGCCCGCTGAATTGTTCAAGGCTGGAGGGGAAGAATTGGTAAGGTGCATGCACCAACTTCTTTGCCGTATATGGGTTGACGAAAGCATGCCCGACGATTGGAATTTAAGTGTTCTATGCCCAATCTTTAAAAAAAGGAGACCCTGCAGTTTGCGCCAACTACCGCGGGATCAGTCTCCTTCCCATTGCATATAAGGTTCTGTCGCGCATTATTTGTGAACGTCTTAAGCCGCTTATTAACACACTGATTGGACCTTATCAGTGTGGCTTTAGACCTGGTAAATCCACCACAGACCAGATATTCACATTACGACAAATCCTGGAGAAGACCTATGAGAGAGGCATCAACACACACCATCTATTTGTTGATTATAAATCAGCCTTCGACACGCCGATAAGGTCAAGGTTTTTTGAAGCCTTGTCTACCCTTGGTATACCAGCAAAGTACGTCCGTCTTTGCATGATGACGTTGAGAAGTACACAAAGCTCCGTCAAAATAGGAAAGAACCTTTCCGAACCATTTGATACCAAGAGAGGTTTTAGGCAGGGCGATACCTTATCGTGCGACTTCTTCAATCTACTGATGGAATATATACTGCGCCGGTGCCCACATGCCAACAGAACGGGCGCCTTTATTTATAAAGATCTAATGCTACTCGACATCATCGGCAAAAACGAACGGGCGGTAAGCAGGGCGTTTTCAGAGATTGAGAGGCAGTCAGAACTGATGGGTTTGGCGGTAAATGAGGACAAGACGAAATACCTTGTATCCGCGGACAAAAAGTCCTTGCGTCTTGGACAATTTGTTACAATGGGAGAATACAACTTTAAAGTTGTTGAGGATTTTGTTTACCTCGGAACGACGATAACCAGCGACAACAACATCAGTCTGGAAATCCGACGAAGGATCACTCTTGCAAACCGATGCTTCTACGGGCTAAGTAGAGAGCTCAAGAGCAGAGACCTCAAGCGAAGAACAAAATTAGCCCTATACAAGTCGCTAATCATCCCAGTCCTGCAATACGGCGCAGAAGCATGGACAATGACAGCAGCGGATGAAGCGGCGATTGGCGTGTTTGAACGAAAGATTCTTCGGAGGATTTATGGACCTTTAAAAGTTGGCGATGTTTTCCGCATTCGAAATAATGACGAACTGTATGAGCTCTATGGGGACACCTGTCTGGTCAAGCGCATAAAGCAACAGCGGCTGCGCTGGTTAGGACATGTCACCAGGATGGACGAAGAAGCTCCAGTAAGGAAAGCTTATTATTCGAAGGCGGCTGACTACGGAGGAAGAGGCAGGCGGGGGAGACCCCGACTAAGATGGGATGACCAGGTTCGGGCAGACCTTGCCAAGCTTGGTTTGACCAATTGGTCCCAGCTCGCACGGAGCAGAAGCGACTGGCGGACATTGTTGGCAGCGGCCGAGACCGTCGAACGGTTGTGATGCATGCATCGGGCCAATCAAGAAGAAGAAGAAGAAGAAGAATATTTTTTTTTTCGAATATCATGGAAATAATAGGAAAACCATCAGAGCGTTTCTTAACTGAAAACTCACTTTATGCCATTCCTTCTTTCGAGTCATATCCATAAACTTGACGAGGATCTTTATTAGGTACGAAGTGGTGGGTTTTTCTTTAAATTTTAATCTTCTTAGATGTTCAGCTTACGTACAAATTCACCTCCTTAAAAGCCATTATTTTGCCCTTTTTTATGTGCTTTTCACGCCCACCATAATATTTTTTATATTTAAAACGTTTATATGATGTCAAAATATAAGCTTCATTGGGCGGAGTTTTACTCAGAACGATGAAATCACGTTTGTCCCTATTCAAGTGTATGATAAAAATATGTCATTTTTGAAGAGCTCGTTGAAAAAAATTTTTAACAGAACACTACGTTTATTTCAAAAAACATTTTTTGGTAATTCAATAGGAACGAGAAGTGCGAATGCCAAAAATAATTACTTTTTGGATTTAATTTGATTGCTTCCAGTCAAATAGTTGTATTAACACGGTAAAAATGCTTGTCCCTATTTAAGTGCATGGCAGTGTGATACATTTCTTTGATCATGCACGACGAGCTGAGTTGATATAGCCATATCCGTGTGTCCGTCCGTCTGTCCGTCCGTCTTGTCCGTCCGGTTCTGTCCGTCCGTCTGTCCTTCCGTCTGTCCGACAGTCTGTTTCTATGCTATCTCCTCCGTCAGTTTTAAAACTATTCAACTAAACTTCGTACCGAAGTCTCTTGTATAAATATGCTGTACATTTTTCGGTGTCTGGATCGGATGACTATAATATATAGCCAAGCAACGAACGATCGTCGAAAAAGTAAAGGAGAAAACTTTCTCTGTTTCATTGCTATCGCTCCCAAACTTTGTACAGATCATTATAAATATACAACCACACAATTTTGGCTCAAGTTTTAATCAAATCGGATGACTATAGCATACAGCTGCCATAGGAACGATATGTCGTAAGGCTAGTCTTAGGGAAAAACTTTTTGTTTTCAATTCAATCGCTCCCAACATTCGTATATATGAGTATCTTGCGATTTCACATTATTTCCACCGTGATTTTTTTAAAAAAATCGACAATCATATAGTATAGCTGGCTACACAAAAGATAGTATTGAAAAAAGTCTTAGTGACAAAAACTTTCTATTAACGCTATCGCTCCCAAACTTTGTAAAGATCAATATTATAAACCACCACACAATCTTCTGCCTAGTTTGATTCTAATCGGATGACTATAGCATACAGCTGCCATAGGAACGATCGGTTGAAAAAGTAGTTTTAGTGAGAAAAACTTTTTTGTTTTCAATGATAGCGTTTATACTTTCCAGATATGAATATTATCTGTCGGAAGAAAATTTAACTTTGAATATATAGATGCCAGGTATCAAATCAGTATTTTATGCTCCAAGGGTAAATTCTCGGTAAAGCTGAAGTTAGCTTCCCCTCTATTTTTTTTTTTTATACACTTGAAAGTGTATTATAATTTGCCCAGAAGTGTGCAACGTATAGAAGGAATCATCTCCGACCACGTAAAGTATATTCTTGATCAGCATGACGAGCTGAGTCGATTAAGCTTTGTCCGTCCGTCTGTCTGGTTTTTACGCGAACTAGTCCCTCAGTTTTGGAGCTATCGAGCTGAAACTTTGCACAGAGTCTTCTTTTACTGTACGCTGCTAATATGTCGGAACCGACCGGATCGGATGACTACTCTTGTAGCTGCTATAAAAATGTTCGGTCGGAAAATGGATTTTAGTGAGAGAAACTGGTTTGCTCTCAATATTACTGCTCTCAAACACGGTCATGGGTAATATTAAATGTTTTTAAGCTGATCTGCGAAGTTTGGTCGAAGTCGCTAACCGTTGAGACAAGCTTTATTTCAAGTGTATCAAAACTTCGAATTGTACAGTACCAGAAAAGTACGGTACATTTTTAGCTTCTACCTTTCTCGTTTCGTAACGAACCGACTGATAAAAAAATAAGTACCGAACTTTTTGTGTTCAGCACGGCCGTACTATAACAATTTTAGTTACGCAATTAAGTACAAAATGGTTTTTAGTTACCACGGAGTGTGAAATGAATTTAATTACAGACTTTGTGATAGGTGCACTGATTGAAGACTTATTAACCGCAAAAAAACTAAAGAGGATCAAAATGACTGAAGACTTATTGAATCGCGAAAAATCAAAGAGGAAATAAATAGTAATTAAGAAAACGTTATTGCCAAATCCAATATCATATCAGGATCAATGCATAGGCGCAATTTGTAGCTATGATCTCCATGGTAACAAAACCGCGAATGCTTAAGAAATTGATTTTTCAAAGCCACAAATCAATCAAACTGTAATTGCCTGTCTCGACAATAGCGAACCGCGATTAATAGGATGACCAAAGGTAAAGAACATAGCTAAGATCTTAAAACTGTTTCAAACCACAGTCTGTTACTGACAAATCATTAAACTGGTGAAAAATTCATGATCCCAAAAATGTAAAAAATGCCAAACAAACTTTACTTCAAGATAGTAAAAAATCAAGGATAATTGCATAGGCGCACCATGTTTCGTCTATGATTAATACCGAACTGATGTTATCACCACGGATGACCAAAATTTAAAGAATATATTGGGCATCTTAAAACTGTTACAAACCACACTCTGTTATTAACAAATCATTAAATTACCAAAGAGAATCAAAAATGTAATACTCAAAACACCAAACTTACTTTCAAGATAGTAAAAAATCATGGTCAGGACACGCAGGAAGTAACAATTTGCAGCTAAGGGGTCTCCATGGTAACAAAACCGCGAAATGCTTCCCCAAGAAACTGCTTTTAAAGTACTGAAGTATCTTCAATACAAAGAGCCACCGCTGGCGAGTAGATGAAGTAGCTTTGGCTGTGCCCGCCACCTAGGTGTCTATGGATGCATTAGAAAACATACTAATTGTAAAAATTCTAAATTGCTCAAAGACATAATTGTTGAATAAATAAACACTCATTACAATTGGAACTAATTTTTCAATTATGTAGTTTATGTAGTTATGTGGATCATTTGTGGTCTTGAGTGCTAGCTTTAAGAATTTCGCGTTTTTTTTATTACCATGGAGACCCCCAGTTCCGTTCACATTCCCCCGCCGCCTATGAATTTATCACGTGACATGATATTTCAATATCTTCAAAGTAAGTTTTTGATCCTCTTTGGTATTTTTCCTAGCCTGGTCGATTTGTCAGTAACATGACAGTGAAGGTTTTAAACAGCATTTAAGATCTTGGTTTATGTTCTTCAGTATGCATGGGAGATTTTTTTCAGGGGTTTTGTGGAACAAAAATTTTAGTAATTTTAGTAATAGTAATATTTCGCATATAAAAATTTTCCCCAGGGGGTTTAACCCCAAAACCCCCTCGCGTACGCCACTGATGTTCTTTACTGGTCATCCGTAGCAATCGCGGTTCGGTATTGTCATAGACAGGGGAACGGTTGCGTGTGTGCTCATTCAGGATTTGAAGAGTGCTCTAAGCATTTCGAGGTTTTATTACCATGGAAACCCTTTAGCTGCGAATTGTGTCTATGCATTGATCCTGACATGATTTTTTACTTGGTTGGCAATTACGTTTTTCATAATTACTATTTTTATCCTCTTGGATTTTTTTTTCGCGATTTGAACAAGTTCCCAGTCAGTGCACCTATCACAAAGTCTGTAATTAAATTGTTTTACACCCGTACTTAACTAAAAACCATTTAGTACTTAATTGTACGTGACTAAAATTGTTTAGTACGTAATGAGTGCTGAACACAAAAAGTTCGGTACTTTTTCTTATCGGCTGGTACGATACGACGCGCTGTACCGTACTTGCTTTTTTCGGTCGGTGCGTTACAATTATTTATCGAACTTGTAATTTCGTACTTTCCTGAGCACGGTACTTGTTGTGTACGGTACTTTTGCTGTGTATACGAACCCTACCTATAAGCGGGCAGGCGGACATTTCTATATCGACTGCGCTGTTGATGCTAATCAAAAATATAAGTACTTTATAGGGTCAACAATGCATTTTTCTGTCTGTTACATAAATTTGCACTAACTTAATATAATCTGTTTACCTTTAATACAGAGTGTAACCAAATACAATGACAGTTTTATTGCTTAAAACTAGTAAAACGACTTATTCGCTTTCATAAAATATTTACTGTAATATTTATTACAGTTTTGATGTATTTTTTTTTCAAGGTAACTATTTGCTTGTGTTCAATTAATCAATATTATTAATACACAATCTTAGACACTAATTACTTGATTGACAACTGACAATACTTACTCTTTGGGTTCATCTGAAACATTATGTGCAGTGCCCCCAAAAGCGGCGGGCAAAAGGGACCCGGCAAATTCGCCACTGCCTTGCGCTGCGCCCTCTGTCCTCGATGGACCCACCAAGCAGCGGTCAACAGTAACGCGACTATAATCAACAGCAGCATTTTTCACTCTGAATTGTTTCATGGTGTTATGGCAAAGCTAAGTACTCAAGCTTTAGCCCGCGACTAATCTAATCGCCTTAGTAAATAATTTTTTATTTAGTAAAGTTGCTGCTGCTGCTGGACTTGTGCATCTTATCGGACTGGGCTATTTTAAGAGAGTGAAAGTACAAGAATAATGATTGCAAATATGCTAATTGTTTTTAATTCAGTGACGATAACGAGACTACTATGTACAATGAGATGGGTATTTCATTCAGTGGCAATTCGGTGCAAGAGAACTTTTTTCAAGTAATTTCCGCTAGAGACACTCGTGCGGAAATTAAAACATTTGCCCCACTGGCGACCTCCACGGGATAGCTCTGGATGACTGAATGGATGGATGGATGGATGGCTAGCAGGCGCGAGAGACGCCTTCGAAAAAACTAATTAACACTGGCTTCCTGAACGGGCAACTTTGACTTTGTAATGGCATTTCATTATTTTAAATGGCCAAATGGTCAGCGCATGAGTTTACACACACGAAAAGTGTTTTTAATTGTAGACGCAATGTGCATTTTCAATTTTCACAGTGACTGTTATAATTTAAATGCTCGGAAATTTTTCAGTTTTTTCCGTCGCGACGGCCAAAAAGATTTTCCGCATTAATTTTGCATATTAAAAATGCAATTTGTAGCATTAATTGTAGCATGTGAAATGTATCGGACAATGCGAGAGAGTTGCGCCCGCGGTGTCCGTGCCACGGCCTTACGCAAACAAGCCGGACATCGGACTGCGGACAGAGGATAACATGGCGTATGCGTGATGTGAGTAATGTGAGGAAAGCAGAGACTGGATGTGAGACACATGAGCACGCGACCAAATGCAATCCATGTCTCCCATCGTGTGAGCCGGGAATTTAAAAATATTTCAAAAAAAAAATGTAAGAAAACTGATATTTGGTTTAAGACGTCAAGCGGCCAAAAATTAATACAAATGGCACACAGAATGCAGAGCTGAACAATGAGCTTACTGAATGGTTATTAAAGTTAAAAGAAAACCATGATTTTAATTTAAAGTTTGATTACATGTTAAGATAAGATTTTAATTCTTTTACGGTCGAGTATTTCAGTGAATTCAAAATTTGCGTAGTCTGGCACTTTAGGGTCTCAGGACAAAAAAGACTCTGTCCCTTTTTATGATTTATTAGCCACAAAAAAAATAAATTTAAACTTTTTGTTTATGTCATGTGTCTCCCCTTCTTGTTACCTAACTTTTGGCAACGCAATCAGTCTACACCTTCTTTAAGTTCGTGAACCAGAACTCGATTTTTTTCAAAATAAAATTTTTTTTTATTTTTGACTTGTGAATATTATACAAAATTTTTTTCGTAATGACAAAAGTAAGTATTAGGGAAATATCTTTGGTCAATTGCCTTTTCCATAGACATATGTTTTATTTTGTAACAATTCTTTTTGTTATGTGACGTCACCAAAAAAAAAGTGAGATATGGGGGTATGTAAGCCACTTTGAAAAAGTCGGTTTTGACTTTCAAAGAGAATATTGCAATGACGCGCAATAAAACAGATGAAAAACTCTCCAAAGAAGTAAAAAACATTAAAAAAGGAAAACAATATAAAAGAAAACAAGCCTGATGCCGTCGATCAATTTTCACTCTTCATTGATTTTCTTAATTCAGAATATGAGAAAAAATTGTTCTTTTCATTTAATAAAGAATATTGGCTTAAAAAACACGAATTTTGAACTTTTGATGGGTGGCTCACAACCCCCA
>JAEIFU010003084.1:0-33190 GCA_018904235.1 Lordiphosa stackelbergi
GACCATCCAAAAAGTATGCAACATATTTGAAGGGTGGTACCGTGGCAGTGGTTGAGCTTGATATGAAGCCGCGGCCGCAAATACTTTTGTGATATCGTTATGAAATTTTCACCAAAACTCAGAAAAATATTTTAAATTCATAATAAAAAATTGACCGAATCTTACGACTATATCCTATAGCTGCCATAGGAACGATCAGTTGTAAAAAAGTAGTTTTTGTAAGAAAACTTTTGTTCTCCATGCCCAACGCTCTCCGAACCTCGAATTTATAAGTTCTCTATAGCTTTTAAAATATTTCGACAATTTGAAAATCGGACAACTATATAGCTGCTATCCAAAAGATAAGTTTGAAAAAAATCTTAGTATGAGAAACTTTTTTATTTTCGATGCTATCGCTTCCAAACTCGTTACTAATCAATATTATATGCTAACACACAATTGTCAAACTTTTTTTATATCTGGGTTACAATTCAATGTAATCAACACAAATCAACAGAGATTAAGTACAACAACACAATTTTGTAATAATTGGTATGTCCGTACAACGATCGCACGAAACAGCTGGCCTCCAGCCAGCCAAATATAAAAAAAAGTTAAAAATTTTCAATACCGTCAAATCCCTTTTTTTAAATTTAGGTTATCAACAAAATACCTCTGACGTCAAGAACATCATCTGAAATTTTTAAACAACGCGACGCCGTGGTATTGATGTTTGCTCATGTTTCTTACATGAGCGATAAGCCCTCATTTTTACTTTTTCTTTTTGTTGGTTCAAAAGCATGCGTTCTCAGTTTCGAAAGCTCAGCAATTTTTCGTCGCTTTGTTCTCTTTGATAACTAAAATCTACTTTCGGACGTCCACGCTGAGGTCTTTTAACCATTTCTTGAGACATATAGGAGTGCGTTTTTTGAACTGTTTCCTTTTCATTAAATTTTAAGACATTTTAACAAAACTGATGCTTTTTTACGTTTGTATTGAATCCAAAATGCATTAATTTTTTACATATGTACCCAATACATTTTGTAAGATCGCTCATCTCGGGCATGTAGCCGATATTTTCAATACTGCTTTGCACATCATCGCCTCTAGTAATTTTTCTGCATTGGTGCCCATTTCTGTGCACCAACAGTTGAAAATATAGAAGCGTGTAAATACACACTGATATGAGTCGCCTACCAAAATGAAATCGAAAAAGAGAAAGTGCAATCAAAATTATAATTTAAACTTAATAAGAACACTAAACACGAATGACGAACACAAAGACACAGCACAACTACAAGGTAAAGCAGCTGCTTCGGAAGGCAAAATTGACCTTGAAGAAAATAAAGACGGAGTTAGTATATTGTTAATTGTGCACACATCTGCAAATATCTGTAGCTAACTTTAATTTTGTATTATCATAAGATACACAAATCCACTAAAAAAGAAATGAATCGGGGTATCTTGGGGAACACAGCTAAAACCTTAAGTAAACATTATAAAGACGCACAAAAAATGTTCAAAAAACAGAATAAACTAAAGCAGTAATTTCAAAATTAATTCAACACAAGTTGGCTTTTATTCATATAGGAACTTAAAATAAATACCTTTAATTTCAAAATGGCGGGGAGTGATTCACTTATTTGCTCATAACTCGAGAACCGCTCATCCGATCTTTATCATTTCTTCGGCAAATCGATACATTTTGCTAATGACTAACTAACTCTAGAAGGTACGAATCATCTATCTACAAAACTGTGGGAGATATGACTTTTTTCAAAATTGCGGGGGCGGAAGGGGGCGTGGCAAAAATTGAAAATAAACTTGATCTGCCTGCAAGTATAAGAAGCATTTGTCCCATACTTGTCAAACCTCTATCTCTTACCATCTCTGAGATCTGTTTGTTCATACGGACGGACAGACGGACGGACAGACGGACATGGCTATATCGACTCGGCTGTTGATGCTGATCAAGAATATATATACTTTATAGGGTCGGAAATGATTCCTTCTCCATGTTACATACTTTTGCACAAACTTAATATACTCTATGTACCTTCGGTACAGAGTATAAAAACCCCAATCGGTTCCTACCTATGAGCTCATATTTAGCAACTTCGACGAACACATTTTAATTTAACTTTCCATTTAGGTAGGTGCAAGACCCGAGAGCGACATTAACCGGTCTGAATTTAAATATTATCAATAAAATTGAACAAATATTGAACATAAGGCGTTAAAATAAAGGCATAAAAAATTTTTAAGGAAATAAATAAATAAATATGTAAATAAATATGGAAATGAATAAGTAAATAAATGGGTGAAAATAAATATGTAAAATAAAAGAACGAATATGCTTATAACTAAGGACAGACTGACAGAAAAATATAATAAAAAAGAAATATGGCGGGACAAAAAAAAAATGGCTGAAGCCTTTCTGGCTCCCGTTGCCGCCCCTTGGTGGGCGTGTCGGTGATCCCCGGCCCTCAAAAAAACCAAGCAGTGGAGTCGCTGTATCGAGGATTATCTTCCCCTCCGTTGGTCAGAATTGGGGCTCGCCGCCCTGGCCGCGGTCTAAGTAGTGATTTCGATGTTATCGGGCTGGGGACTCCCTTTTTGGTTTAAACGGATGAATCGGAGGAGCCGGCGCACAGCCACTCGTATAACTCGGCTGCTTCCGCCTGTGCAGGTATGGTCGGGCCCCACAGGTATGCCCAATCCAGCTTCCTGACTGCGTGTGGATCCGTTTAAAGCGGTAGCACACTTTTTATTTATAATTTTAAATTTAATTTAAAACAATCGCAACCTCAAACGGATTGCACTACTTTCGTTTTGGGTTTGCCACACACAGGGATTTGATTAAAAAAAATCAAATAAAAAAATTAAAAAGTCAACGACTCCCTTGCTCTTCGCGACTGCGCGCATCCACCGGCCAACTCTTTCTCATTTAAAACGTTGAGCAGCCTCTTCTGATTTATCGGTCCATCCTCACTTTCGTAGCCATGCCCTTCATTTGACCGTTGAGATCCTCCACCCCCTGATCATGCTTCTAATTCTTCCTTTCACAACACAGACCCTTCCCCTTACGCGGCTCTGTCAACCCCTCGATACCTGCCAACGTGCGATAATTTTATCGATAACTCGGGCCATAACAACTGATGGCTCTAAGCTCGACGAAAAAGTAGGAGGGGGCGTTTTCTCTCCCAACCTAGATTTTAACTTATCGTTCCACCTTCCTGATCACTGTAGTGTGTATTTATTGTAGTGAGCCTACAAACATAACTATATACATATATATATTTATACAAATAAACACTTATATCATTTAATAAACATATGCACATACATTGTTGCAGTTCAGCAATAACCCAAACACATAAATGTGTAATATGAGCATGCCTCACTCAAACTCTAACAAAAGTGCAGCGTTAGCATTTTGCCGCCAGCGCGTTGCTGCGGTACGTTCGAGTCATACACGTACATACATATATATACATATAAGTACATACAAACGCTCACACTCTCTCGCTAGCCAGTAAGAATCTAATCATGTACGCTTAGCTTAAGCAAACCAAGAAACAGAATAAAAATGACCACAAAAGACATGGTGCCTCACCCAAACAATATATTTTTCAACTTCAATGTATGAGAAATAAGGGTGGATCAAAACTATACAAATAAAGGTGGACAATATATATATATGGGACCTGGCTAATCATTGGAATTGGAAGATATCACATGGCGACCGTGACGAGGGTCTGGAGACCCAAGAATCTGCGAATCTGACGAGGGTGTGGAGACCTTGAAACTGAGAATCTGAGTGAGTACAGTGAGAGTTGTTGGAAAAATTTTTGAAATGAATTGCCAGTGTGTTGGCAGAAAGTCCAAAACTAAAGGTGGTAAAAGAAGAACAATTCAGAAAATAATTGCCCACCTACAAAAACTCCTAAATGGCACTGTTCCTCCACCGTGGGATACACGCTTAATTAAATATTGCACTACAATTCCTCAAAGAGGAAAAACAAAACCCAACAACTCCACTGGTACCACCAACCCACAAATAAAACGAAAATTAATTACTCTCAACCCCAAAAGAAACCACTACCAAAGATGAAGAAGGAATGTCCAGCGGATTGTAAAGGCCCGTTCGATTCACCCCACTGCCACTACACATGCACCCTAAAGAAAGTGCAAGCCTGTGCGACCAGCACCGGCACCGCCTGAGCTCATAGGCCACGGACATCAGCAGCAGCCTGTGCAGTCCGGCACCGGCATCGCCTACACCAAAGGCTCAGGACAACAGCAGCAGCTAGCAGGAAGATATCAAGCCGAATAAAATTTAATTAAAATAAGTTGAAATTTTTTTAAACATAAGAAATGAAATTAATGATTGTAAAACATTGTTAATCTTGGTGCTGCTACAGTGGCGCTAGAGAAGCTTAAGCCCGTAAAGCTTTTGCGAAAATTAGGTAGGAAAATGTAAACCGTCAAATACGGTAAAACCTTTCTCTCCACCTACGAGGTGTATTAGGATCGTGTGTCTTATACATACGAGTTTTAGCCATTTGGGCAAAAAGTAAAAAAAACGAGAAGGCCAAGCTAACTTCGTCTTTGCCGATGTTTTTATACCCTTGCAAATGTTTTAATACATCAGAGTTTAAGAACGCCAGCATTAAAACAAACAATTTTTCTAAATAAAACCCACTTTTCGACCGATTGTTGCTATGGCAGCTATAAGATATAGTCTTTCGATTTTGACAAAAACTTCCAAATCTGTATAAAAGCGTATAATATTAATAATCGCTGAAGAGAGACACGTTAACATTAAAAACAAAAAAAAATTTCTCATTAAAACCCACTTTTCGACCGATAGTTCCTATGGCAGCTATAAGATATAGTCATCCGATTTTGACCAAAACTTCCAAATCTGTACAAAAGCGTATAATATTAATAATCGATGAAGAGAGACACGTTTACATTAAAAACAAAAGAAAATTTCTCATTAAAACCCACTTTTCGACCGATAGTTCCTATGGCAGCTATAAGATATAGTCGTCCGATTTTGAAAAAAACTTCCAAATCTGTGTAGAAGCGTATAATATCAATAATCGCTGAAGTGAGACACGTTAACATTAAAAACAAAAAAGTTTTTCTCACAAAGACCCACTTTTCGACCGATAGTTCCTATGGCAGCTGTACGATATAGTCATCCGATCCGGTCGGTTCCGACATATTAGCAGTGTGCAGTAAAAAGAAGACTCTGTGCAAAGATTCAGCTCGATAGCTTTAAAACTGAGAGACTAGTTTGCGTAGAAACAGACAGACAGACGGACAGACAGACGGACGGACAAAGCTCAATCGACTCAGCTCGTCACCCTGATCAAGAATATATATAGTTTATAGGGTCGGAAATGAATATTTCTATGCGTTGCAAACTTCTGGGCAAAATTATAATACCCTTTGCAAGGGTATAAAAAAAAAAAAAAAAAAAAATGTTTAATTGTTAAACATAGGAATGAAAAAAAAAACAATTTTATAAGTTTATTTGAATAAAATGAAATAATTTCAAAAAATTAAAATAAAAACAAAACTAATTAGTTCTTAAATTATTGCCTAAACGATCATTTCAGTTTAATTCCAAAAACTGGACATCCCATTGATTTTACTTAAATCTTGGCCCAAGATGGGTCTAATAGATACTAAGACGGTAGATTCTACCGCAAATGTTATAAACAAAATCGAGGTAATATCCCCTCATATAGAATTGATTTCAGTTTTATTGATAATTATCGTAGTATTGATGTGCATAAGCATCGGTATAAAAATATACCAAATGCACAACAAATGTATTAAGAAAAAGTATATGAGCAGGGCAAACGACCTAGATAAACTTTAAAACAAAAACAATGAATTTAGGAAGAAACCTAGTTATTAAAATACAATTACTAAGAAAACAATAAAGTTAAGAGAGACTCAACTAGCATGATAATACCATTCATATGGAATGGAATAAAATAGTTGAACTTATCAAACAAAATAGAGTAGAATTTGATAAATCCTTCAAATGTCTCAATAAAAGTGCAGTCATTTCAAACGAAACAAAAAGTAAGCACATTGAGATACTAATTCGCACATATAATGAAGTACGAAGGATAATTAATGATAATAAAGCCAGATTAAGTTCCTTACATTGGACACGAGCGTCAGATGTTCTCAAACGTCTAAGAGAAAATCTAGTACATATATCAAATAGGCATAAACTACAATTGTTTTGCCCTGCATCACTAGATTTTCCAGCAACATTCGACAAATCGGTATTAATGGACGACAAGTCCAGCATTGCGATAGAAACGAATAGAGAAGATACACCAGCAGCAGTTAATACATCTGCTAGCTCAGAACAATTAGAGACTACACAGAACATATCTATCAACTTAACAGACCCCGATACAAACGATAGCCTTATAGAAGAAAAACCGACCACGATGGCCGACGAAACCGTTGCCCAAATGGCATACATAAAAGACATTTCGAATACCATTCCAGAATTTAATGGACAAAAGATACATCTTCAAAGATTCGTAACGGCTTTGAAGTTAGTAGACTTAACAAAAGGCACATTCGAAGGACTAGCTGTCGAGGTTATAAAATCCAAAATAATGGGATCTACACTGTTCAAGGTACAAAACGAAAAAACAATTGATGCAATTATAAAAAAATTGCAAGATACTATTGTTGGTGAAACATCCGACGTAGTAAAGGCAAAAATGGCTAATGTATACCAAAAAGGAAAAACAGCCCCGCAATTCACAAACGAAATCGAAAACTTGCGTAAATTGTTGGAATCATCGTATATAGATGAAGGCTTAACGGCAGAACATGCCGATACTTTCAGCACTAAGGAACCCATAACAACAATGATCAGAATTTGTGAGCAATTACAATAACAACAATAATTATGCCAATCGAGGAAATTCCAATAATGGAAATCGAGGCAACCTAAACCAAAACAACAACAGAAACAATAATAATGTTCGAATTGCACAAGGAAATTCGGAAAACCAACAAGCACCTTTAGGTACTCAAAACCAATAAAAACCATATTCAGCATCAATCCGAAACTTAATGTTTTTATAAAAATTAAAAATGAAAATACAAACAAAAATCTTACTCTACTAATCGACACAGGTGCAGACATATCAATTTTAAAAGAAAACTCTGATAACTATACAAATGTAGATCAAAATAATATTATAAAAATATCAGGAATAGGTGAAGGCATAACCGACTCCAAAGGTTTAGCTTATGTTGAACTAAGAACAGACGATTATATAATACCATATAATTTTCATTTGGTATCACCCAATTTTCCTATACCAGGTGATGGCATTCTTGGTATGGACTTCATTGAAAATTACAATGGCTTATTGGATATAAATCCACACGAATACAGATTTTCCTCCGTCCAAATAACATTGACTCTGAAATTTCAATTCCAATTGTCCATTCAAATGATTCAAATGCCACCATTCTACCAGCAAGATCCGAAACAGTACGTCAAATAAATGTGATTACAAAAGATGATCATATTCTCATTCCGAATCAAGAAATAGAAGATGGTATATATATTGCAAACACAATAACAACTTCAAAAAATGCTTACGTCCGAATTTTAAACACGACTAACAATACGGTAACGGTTAATCTCAATAAAGTCAAAACTGAGTCATTACAAGAATATGAAATATTCAACATCAGTTCAAAAGAAAGAGAAAAACAAGTTATGAAAAAATTATCTAAAAATTTTCCACCACTATTCAAAGCAACTCTGACAGAGTTATGCACAAAATACGTCGATATATTTGGACTTGAAACCGAAGCAATAACTACAAATAATTTTTAAAAACAAACATTAAGAAAACGAGAGCGTAAGTTAAAGTCGGCTCTTACCGACTTCGATATACCCGTTACTCATGAAAAAACATGTTTAACAGTGTACCCGCGTTTCTTAGTGCGACTATCCAAAAAGTATGCAAAATTTTTTTAGGGTGGTAGCGGGGAGGGCTTCGTTCACTTTTTTGCTTATAACTTGAGAACCGTTCATCCGATCTTTATCATTCTTTTGGCAAATCGATTCATTTTCCTAATTACTAACTATCTTTAGAAGGTACGAATCCTCTATCTTTAAAACTGTAGGAGATATAACTTTTTCCAAATTGCGGGGGCGGGAGGGGGCGTGGCCAAAATTTGAAACAAACTTGATCTGCGTGCAGATAAAAGAAGCATTTGTCCCATACTTGTCAAACCTCTATCTCTTACCATCTCTGAGATCTAGGTGGTCATACAGACGGACGGACGGACGGACGGACGGACAGACGGACAAGTCTAAATCGACTCGGCTGTTGATGCTGATCAAGAATATATATACTTTATATGGTCGGAAATGATTCCTTCTGCCTGTTACATACATTTGCACGACTTTAGTATACCCTTTTTACTCTACGAGTAACGGGTATAAAAAGATGATGAACCAGTCTATATAAAAAACTATAGAATACCACATAGTCACAAAGAGGAAGTCGAAAAACAAGTCAAAAAACTAATCGAAGATAATATATTTGAACCTTCGGTATCAGAACACAATAGCCCACTGTTACTTGTTCCAAAAAAACGTTTGCCCAATTCAACAGAAAAAAGATGGCGTTTAGTAATTGATTACCGCCAAATAAACAAAAAATTGCTGTCTGATAAATTTCCGCTACCAAGAATTGACGATATACTCGATCAATTAGGCCGAGCCAAATACTTCTCGTGCCCAGACTTAATGTCTGGATTCCATCAAATTGAACTAGAAGAAAGTTCAAGAAATCTCAATTCGTTTTCAACGAGCAACGGCTCTTATCGTTTTACACAATTACCATATGGCTTAAAAATAGCTCCAAATTCATTTCCGAGAATGATGACAATTGCATTCTCAGGCCTAGAACCATCACAAGCTTTTCTATACATGGATGATTTAATAGTAATCGGCTGTTCCGAAAATCATATGGTTAAAAACCTTAGCATCGTTTTTGATCTATGTCGAAAATATAATCTTAAATTACATCCTGAAAAGTGTTCTTTCTTTATGCATGAAGTGACTTTCCTAGGTCATAAATGCACTGATAAAGGTATCTTACCTGATGATAAGAAATATGATGTTATTCAAAAATATCCAGTCCCAACAGACGCAGACAGTGCTAGACGATTTGTCGCATTCTGCAATTACTACAGAAGAGTTATAAAAAACTTTTCCGAATACTCACGTCACATAACGAGATTTTGTAAAAAGAATGTAAAATTCGAATGGTCCGATCAATGCCAGAAGGCATTTGAATATCTAAAAAACCAACTAATGAATCCTACACTACTACAATATCCCGACTTCAGCAAAGAATTTTGCATAATTACAGATGCTAGTAAGCAAGCATGCGGTGCTGTTTTAACACAAAATTATAATGGAATTCAACTTCCAATTGCATACGCATCACGCTCATTCACCAAGGGTGAAAGCAATAAAAATACAACAGAACAAGAATTAACAGCAATTCACTGGGCAATAAAATATTTTCGTCCATATGTACATATATGGCAAACATTTCACTGTCAAAACAGACCACAGACCCCTCACTTATTTGTTTTCAATGGTAAATCCAAGTTCAAAACTAACTCGAATGAGGTTAGAATTAGAAGAGTACAAATTCACAGTAGAATACCTAAAGGGAAAAGATAATTTCGTGGCCGACGCGCTGTCACGAATAACAATAAAAGAATTAAAACAAATAAACACGAATATACTAAAAGTCACTACCAGATTTCAAAGTAAACAGAAAAAATCCTGCGCAGGAAATGAACAAGTAGATATGCCTAGGCAATCTCTTGAAAACGCTTCTCAGCCCAACGTATATGACGTTATCACAAATGACGGCTTACGAAAAATAGTGACATTGCGAATAACCCCACTTAAATGTTTGTTAAAACATGGAAGAAAAGTTATAGCTAGAATCGATATTAGCGATTTGTACACCAATGGAATCCTAGACTTAGGTCAGTTCTTCCAAAGGCTTGAAAGACAAGCCGGTATACTTAATATCAGCCAAATATCAGTGGCACCGTGCGAAAAGATCTTTGAATCAATTTCAATAGACACTTTTAAATAAATGGGCAATAAAATATTAAAGACTCTAAGAGTAGCGCTACTCAAGCCGGTGACCCTAATAAATAATGAGAAAGATCAAGAAGCGATAATGTTTACATTCCATGACGATCCAATTCAAGGAGGTCATACAGGCATAACCAAAACGCTAGCAAAAATAAAAAGACACTATTATTGGAAAAATATGACTGGTCATATCAGAGAGTACATAAATAGAAGTCATAAATGCCTGACTTCAAAAATAACGAAGCATACAAAAACACCCATGACTAAAACAGAAACCCCAATATATGCTTTTGACAGAGTGATAGTGGACACTGTTGGCCCACTACCAAAATCAGAGAATGGAAACGAATATGCAGTCACTTTAATATGTGATTTAACCAAATATTTAGTTGCTATTCCAGTTGCAAATAAAAGCGCAAATACTGTCGCTAAAGCAATATTCGAATCTTTTATTCTAAAGTATGGTCCAATGAAGACGTTCATTACGGACATGGGAACAGAATATAAGAATTCTATTATAAATGACCTGTGCAAATATCTGAAAATAGATAACATAACGTCAACTGCACACCATCACCAGACTTTAGGTACCATTGAACCTTCGATGAGTACATACGTTCATACATATCAGTCGACAAAACTGATTGGGATACGTGGTTACAGTATTTTGTGTATTGTTTTAATACTACACCATCTGCAACTCATGATTATTGTCCATATGAACTTATTTTTGGAAAATCAAATAACTTACCAAAAGATTTTAATAGTATAGACAGGATAGATAAACTATACAATGTAGAAGACTACGCTAAGGAAGTTAAGTTCAGACTAGAAATAGCATATAAAAGAGCTAGAATAATGCTAGAACAGCATAAGGCTAAGAATAAGGAAAATTATGATAAGAAAATAAATAACTTTAACTTGAAAATAGGAGATAACGTTTTACTAAGAAATGAAACTGGCCATAAGTTGGAACCAGTATATTTAGGTCCATATTTAGTGACAGGAATAAAAGATAAAGACAATATTTTAATTAAAGATAAGAAAAACAAAATACAAAAAGTACACAAAGACAGACTCAAAGAATACAGCAAATAGACTTCAAAATAGTAAAACTGAAACCAAAAATCAAAAAGGTGGTGGCGTGATCAACCATTCACATTTATTAATCATTCAAATCAATATAAAAAGCAAATTAAATTCAACCAAATACTAAATAAACACTTTATTCAAATATACTTCATTTTATCAACCTACAAAAAAAAAAAAAAAATTTTAATTTCTTTATTAATTAAATATTAAATAACTTCATAAATTACGTTTTTTCTCTTAAAGGGGAGATGTAGTGAGCCTACAAACATAACTATATACATATATATATTTATTTTTTGTATTTATCTGGCGACCTTTCTAATTTTTAATTAGTGAGTTCTAGCTGGCTCTAGGTCCGAAAAAGTTGTGTTTGTTCACAACTGAAAACAACTTATGCATTATTGTACACAAAAATGAGCTGGTTGCCTATACGGTACCGTTTCATCATTCTCCCGAATGAATCTTCAGTAGGCTTATCGCTGGAGAAAACATCACTTCAGCTGCCTTTCCATACAATCAATGTTTTAATCAGTTGGGAACCTCAAAAACAATGAGAGTAAAAATAGGACAAGCTTTCCTTTTTACTTTCCGTTATTGGTTCCTTAAATTGATTGTATTGTATTTACTTTCCATTTTTTTTGAGGTTCCCAACTGATTAAAACATTGATTGTATGGAAAGGCAGCTGAAGTGATGTTTTCTCCAGCGATAAGCCTACTGAAGATTCATTCGGGAGAATGATGAAACGGTACCGTATAGGCAACCAGCTCATTTTTTGGTGTACAATAATGCATAAGTTGTTTTCAGTTGTGAACAAACACAACTTTTTCGGACCTAGAGCCAGCTAGAACTCACTAATTATATATATTTATACAAATAAACAATTATATCATTTAATAAACATATGCACATACATTGTTGCACTTGAGCAATAACCCAAACACATAAATGTGTAATATGAGCATGCCTCACTCAAACTCTAACAAAAGTGCAGCGTTAGCATTTTGCCGCCAGCGCGTTGCTGCGGTACGTTCGAGTCATACACGTACATACATATATATACATATAAGTACATACAAACGCTCACACTCTCTCGCTAGCCAGTAAGAGTATAATCATGTACGCTTAGCTTAAGCAAACCAAGAAACAGAATAAAAATGACCACAAAAGAGTGCACATGGTGCCTCACCCAAACAATATACAGGGTTGCCCATATTCGACGGACCCAGCTGGCAACGCCATAACTTTTGACAGAGATGTCAGATCGCTTAATGACATACCGCGTTTGAAGCGTCAGTCCAAGCAGATTTTTACCATGGAACAATACACGCCACGCGAGCGCTCTGAAATAGTTGAAATTTACATTCAACAGAACAAGTCAATTGTGAAAACTCAACGTGCTTTTAAAAAATTAAAAATTAAGCCCATTTCACATTGAATGGGACCGTAAATAAGCAAAATTGCCGTATTTACGCCACTGAAAATCCTGAGGAGATTCAAGAAGTGCCTCTTCATGATGAAAAAGTCACAGTTCGGTGCGGCGTTAGTGCGAAAACGGTCATTGGGCCGTTTTTTCTTCCAAAATGAAAATGGCCATGCTGTTACCATCAACCAGGAGCGTTATCGCGACATGATGACCAATTTTGGGATGCCAATTATTCGTCGAAAGCGTATGAGGCAGTTCTGGTTTCAACAAGACGGCGCTCCACCGCACACAAGTCGCATAACAATCGATTTTCTGAAGAAATTGTTTCCGGGCCGTTTGATGTCGAAAAGTGGTGATTTGGACGGGCCACCGCGTTCGCCCGATTTGACGCCGCCTGACTTCTTCTTGTGGGGATATTTGAAGTCAAAGGTTTACGTTAACAAGCCAAGGACCGTAGAAGAGCTCAAGGACAACATTCGTGAAGAAATAGCCGCTATTCCGGCCGAAATGTTGGCGAAATCGATGGAAAATGCTGCAAAAAGGGCACAATACGCCATCAACGCCAGAGGCGGCCATTTGAGAGATATCATATACAAAAATTGATGTAAACAAATCTACTTGGAACAAATTAAATGATTAAGATTGCCAACCGCCAAATTTATATTTTTTTCTTCGATTTTTTAAAAAAAACATGGGTCCGTCGAATATGGGCAACTCTGTATTTTTCAACTTCAATGTATGAGAAATAAGGGTGGATCAAAACTATACAAATAAAGGTGGACAATATATATATGGGACCTGGCTAATCATTGGAATTGGAAGATATCACATTATATACTCAGACAGTGAAGCCGCCCTTAAAGCACTTGACTCACATAGCAACAAACTTTAAATTGGGCTAGAAAATAAGGTTTCGATCCTGTGTTTTTCAGTGGATGGAGAAAAATGTAAGTAATTTAAATCACTTCTATTTTGGATTCTTAGATTAATTTAATTGTTGTACCCAGGGAGCATCAGTAACTTCAAATATCACCCATGATACTCGTCCAAGCTCTTCATCCATTCAAAAACAAAGTGTTCAAAATAAAGGTGTAATCGTAAGTTTTCGAAATATACCGATGTGTTCCAGAAATCTCTAGAGATTTGGGGGTCAGTTGTTTTTGAAAACAACCAATCCAAATGTCGGTCTTCCACAAATGTGGAACATCGGAGTTAGCTTCGGAGTCGCTGGCAAAAAACCGGGAATAAATGTGGCATCGCAATGGGCGCAAAGTAGCCTAAGTGGGAGAGCGACTTGGTGTCACTGCAGAAGCTTCCTTTTGTAAAGTTAATTCAATAATTTTTTTAATTGTGCTCTTTTTGTTGGCCAGAAAATTGTTTTTGCTGCCAAGTGAAATTTTGTACGTTTGTGGGCGGATATCTTGAAAACTAAGCAAATATTGGAAAACTTGGTCATAATATTTTCGTCTTATCTCGTCGACATCTATTGAAACCCAGTGTCAGATCGCCACTGCCACATTGTCCACCAATATCGCTCCTAGAGAAAGAGTTTTTTATTAATCAAATTTTGGCTTAAAAGGTTCGTCTTGGTTCACTTTCTAAGAATATATAGTTATTTTGTTTCAGTTTCTTTTTAAATGGTTGTAATATCATCTAGAGTGATATTTTTGAGCGAAAAAATATAAATCACAAAATAATCATTATTTTTTAAGTAAAATTTTTCGCTCAGACAATAATCATTAAAACCCGAGTTGTTTAGTAACACTCAAAAAATAATCATTATTACTGAGTAATTAGTGCAAAAATCGTGAGACAAAAATCATTGCAGATATGCATTTTAGACGCAAATAGAACCAAATTGGTATAATTTTTTTATATGTACGACTACTCTAAGGGCCGTTTTCTCATGTTCCTGTTTTTGCTCAAATCGAAATCCACCTAGATTTCGCAACTAGGTGGATTTTGTGCAATCGGTTGTCTCATGTAGATGGATTATGAATTCGGGCATTTGCGCCACGGTCACACCGGGAGGACTGGAAAGGCACTAAAGGGAGTTGGCAGCGCCTTGTCAATCGGCAAAAATTTGTTTTAATTATTGCGCGCCAATTTTAAAAAGTGAGCATGCATTTTACAGAGGAGGAGAAGGATATTTTTTTTTACGACTTGTTACTATGATGGGAGATTAAGCAATAGGTCTACAGCTATGTTCACCCAGGCAAATAATTTGGACAAATTTTGATGAAAATTTGGCCATAAAGGCCAAATTGTGGAACTTTCCGGGCATATTTGATCAAATTATTTGCGTATGAAACTATAGCTTTTGTTTTAAATCCTGTAAAATCTTCAATCATCTCTATTTTAATCAAAATTTGGCTAAATTATCCGCCTGTGTGAACTTAGCTTAAGCAATGAACTAGGGGAATCAAAATGCGGATCTGTCTTTTTGGCTATGTCTGCAGGTGTCTTGCGTACAAAAGCGACATCCAATATTTTTCATTTTGGGTTTACTTTTAATCAATACAGACTTAACTGTTTTCAGCAGCAGTTGTTTTTTGATTTTAAATATTTTTCAGTGTGACCATATGAGTGCACACATAAAAATACATAATTTGGTTAAGCATGTACATGGTTTTGAAATACATAAGGATGAAGCAGATGGCAACAAAAACCATCTAGATGGCTAACCATGAACATGAGAAAAGCAAATACAGCAAATCCACCTAGATTTGCAAAAACAGCAACATGAGAAAACGGCCCTTAGGGCATAAGGTCACACTAAAAAATTTTAAAATCCAAAAAACAACTGCTGCTAAAAACAGTTAAGTCTGTATTGATAAAAAGTAAACCCAAAATGAAAAATATTGGATGTGGCTTTTGTATGCAACACACCTGCAGACATAGCCAAAGAGTCAGATCCGCATTTTAATTCCCCTAGTTCATTGCTAAAGCTAAGTTCACACAGGCAGATAATTTAGCCAAATTATGATTAAAATAGAGATGATTGAAGATTTTACAGGATTTAAGACAAAAGCTATAGTTTCATACGCAAATAATTTGATCAAATATGCCCGGAAAGTTACACAATTTGGCCTTTATGGCCAAATTTTCATCAAAATTTGTCCAAATTATTTGCCTGGGTGAACTTAGCTGTAGACCTATTGCTTAATCTCCCATCATAGTAACAAGTAGTTAAAAACAAAAATCCTTCTCCTCCTCTGTAAAATGCATGCTTTACTTTTTAAAATTGGCGCGCAATAAATAAAACAAAAATTCGCGAGATGGTAAGGCGCTGCCAACTCAATTTTAGTGCCTTTCCAGCCCTCCCGGTGTGACCGTGGCGCAAATGCCCAAATTCATAATCCATCTACATGAGACAACCGATTGCACAAAATCCACCTAGTTGCGAAATCTAGGTGGATTTCGATTTGAGCAAAAACAGGAACATGAGAAAACGGCCCTAAGTATATGATTTTTATACCCGTTACTCGTAGAGTAAAGTCGTGCAAATGTATGTAACAGGCAGAAGGAATCATTTCCGACCATATAAAGTATATATATTCTTGATCAGCATCAACAGCCGAGTCAATTTAGCCTTGTCCCTCTGTCCGTCCGTCCGTCCGTCCGTCTGTCCGTCTGTATGAACACCTAGATCTCAGAGATGGTAAGAGATAGAGGTTTGACATGTATAGGACAAATGCTTCTTTTATCTGCACGCAGATCAAGTTTGTTTCAAATTTTGGCCACGCCCCCTCCCGCCCCCGCAATTTGGGAAAAAGTTATATCTCCTACAGTTTTAAAGATAGAGGATTCGTACCTTCTAGAGATAGTTAGTAATTAGCAAAATAAATCGATTTGCCAAAGAAATGATAAAAATCGGATGAACGGTTCAGAAGTTATGAGCAAAAAAGCGAACCAAGCCCCCCCGCCACCACCCCACCCACCCTAAAAAAAATGTTGCATAGTTTTCGGATGGTCACCCAAAGGAACGCAGGAGCACTATTAAACGTGTTTTTTCATGACTAACGGGTTTATAGAAGTCGGTTAGAGCCGACTTTAACTTACGCTCCCGTTGTCAATTGTACAGGGTATATTGAAGTCGGGCTACTCGACTGCAACGGTCTTACTTGTTTTAGGTTGTGACTTTTCGACTTAACAAAAATGTGGTTTTCCGGTAGATACTGGCAAAAAAAATCGTTTGCACTAAAATACCTGCTAAAATCAGCAGGCTTTTGTTTGGCAACTAAATATAATTACAATGGCTCAAAAATATGGAATCAATGGGAGATTTTGTTAGTCTTACTGAGAAAATAGCCGACAGTGATTGAGCCATTGAATGAATGTGAAAACATTGATCCCCCGAATAACCGATTAACGGAATGCTAAGCAGCTACTTGACAGTCCTGGCACAAGACATCTCAAACAGAAATATTTTCCTTCTAGCTACCAAATTATCTGCAACACTAGAGAAGCAATGTGTAGAAAAGATAACCCGGCTCGGCTCCACCTGAGATTTTGATTTGCTTTCTTCGTACCATCTTTCAACGATTAAATAATTAATTTAATTCTCCATCGTTGCTCGTTGACAACCTCAATGACTCATTAATTATATCATCTTGTTCAGTGACAAATTGGATCGTAATTATCACTTAGAAAAACTAAAATAGTGCATTCTAAATAGGATATAATTGTTCACCAAAATATTTGATTTGTTGCTGTCAGGGGCCGGTATTGTCAGGCACATTTTCCGGCAAACAAATTTCGAATAAAACTTACCTTTTTGTTAGGAAGCTTTGTCGAAAAGTCATAAGCTAAAAAAAGAAAATAATACAGGAGAAAGCCATGTCCGTCTGTTACTACGGTTATGCTTTGAATTTTACGATTTCTTCAATTTGCTAAATCAAATTTGTTCCTGTTTATGCAGCATTTGTAAATTCACAAAATGGCCAGCACACATACATAAGAAAAAACGCCGAATTCATAGTCTACTTTCGTGTGTAATCGAATTCATGAAATGGTGTTTATGCACGCACTTTCGGAGGCATTACATGAAATGATTTTGCAAAATGAGCATAGCATAAACGTAGTATGTATGTCCATAAACCTGTAAAAGTACAGATCTCTGACATGGTAAGAGATAGAGGTTTGACTTGTATGGGACAAATACTTCTTGTAGATGCAGGCAGATAAATTTTTATGTCACAGGTTGCCACGCCCCCTTTCGCCCCCGCAATTCAGAAAAAAACCTCATATCTCCCACAGTTTTGCAGATAGATGGTTTGTACCTTCTAGAGATATTTTGTAATCAAGATTATTTATCGATTCGCCCAAAAAATTATGAAGATCGGATGAACGTTGGCGGAGCTATACGGAAAACAAAAAATTTTGATGCGTAGCACTGGTTCAACGTTGATGGGCAGCACTGGACTCACTTTATGACTTCTTTATCACTTTGTGTGGCTGCTATCTTATATTTATCAGATAAATGCAAGCATTGGGGGATACAGAGTATGTTATATACGGGCTTCACCGACTTTCTAACATGTTTTTTTGCGCGAACTAGGAATTAATTTTAGACCCATCGTTTCTTGGTGAAATTTTCTTAGAATTGACCGTAGATTTAGTTTTTGATATACGCTTTAGGCGAAAAATTATCGACCCCCCTACAATACATTTCTCAAACTTTTGCGCAAATCGCTAGTGTGTGTTAGTGAAATATGGGTGTATGCGTCTCACGCATTTGTGCAAAGCGAGAGCAAAATCAAAATCAAAAAAAAATCTTTTGATTTTTTGGGCAATTTACGCAAAGTTTTTGGTGTGTTTCTGTAATGAATGGGCGAATTGTGCAAATTGTGGTCAGTTTTAAGCAAGTCGTCGGCGCTTGTAGAACTTGCAATCAAGGAAAAAGAAGCGAAAAAGAAAAGAACATAAAAGCGCAGGAGTACGCAGGAAGAAAGGCAACAGCTGCGCCGATCTGAAAATTGCCCAAATTCTGGTGTGATGTGTGAGCAAATGCGTGTGAATTTTGCGCAAAAATTTGAAATATGTATGGGTCGCTTAACGTAATCACGAAAAATAGCAGACATGCTTGCGCATCATAACCGTTCACCAGCACAATCTAACATAAATAGTCGATTTTTTGGGTCAATGATTTATGCTGCTGCACACTCTCATTGGCTCTTTAGTCTGATAAAACAAACTCCAATGTGGAAAATGTTCATTCTAATGACACTTGTGTGGGTGAAACTGCTAAAACTATTCGATGATGTACATATGTTTTCCGGCTCGAGGTCAGGTTGAAAGAAAAAACGTTTTATGTTTCTTTTTTCTCCGATATATTTCGGTTGCTCTTCAGCATCCGTACAACAAATTTTTATACACCAATATTAAACATTTCATCTTTGAAAAAAAATTCTCAAAAACAGTTAACGTACAATTTTTACACGTCTGCACCGTGTGACGTGGAGTCTTCAACTAATTTGTAATGGACAGTTACTAGGCGAATAAAATTTTCATTTAAGTTTATCAAATATTGAAATGTAAGATTGCTGTGTAGTGGAGATATTTTGAAGTTAGTAAGAAACCGCGCGCAAATATCGATAAGCGAATAGCTAACCGAGCTTCTGTTAAGCAACCGAAGAGAGCATGACGTTTGATTGACAGCTGTCAAGTCTCTCTTAAAACCAATTGTCAGAGGTAGAGACCAATTTCCTTTTCCGGAGCTAGGTCTTTCCGATTTCAGCAGTCAAACCATCCAGACGTGTTCAATCCATACAATTGGTACATTAGATCGGAGAAGAAAATTTGCCATTGAAATTGTTAAAGCCATCCTTTGGCGGAATTTGCTGAGAAGCAAAGAGAAAGTTCGGTCATAAACGTGCCAAAAGCCAAAAATAAAGCGAGTGTAAGTTTCTTAAGAGGCATCTCAAGCATTACGCTGTATAATATTTTATTTAAAAGGCTTTTTTCTCGCCCTCTTCACAACCTCGCCTTCAGTAAAAGTTTTCAAGTGCAGCTGGAAACGTGGATCCAGCAACCTAAAAGTCCCTCACCAAAGCGCAGTGCCCAGAGGGGGAAAATTGTGGTTGAAATTAATCCCTCGGCTTATCAAACGTTCGTCGAGAAGCCTGGCTAAAATTTGTAAAAAGGCTACGAGAAATATTTCACCCACTCACCTCAGCAAAGAAGCAGAAAACAATTTATTTTTGTGGCTAGGAAAAGAATCAAAAGAAGGGAAAAGTTAAAAATGAAAATAATCAGTATTTAATCGTTTGGTCTTTGAAACTAAAATTCTAAATCAACCCTGTAGTTCTGCTGGTGTCGAGTGACTACCCGGCCTAACGACCTGATGCATCACTGAGCGTAAGTCCTGTCGTTAACGACAGTGCACCCATCACCGTATTAACGACTGGTGATGCAACGTCGTACCGACTGGTACGTTGTGCGGACATTCGCAAAAGTGTGCATGAAGTGACTATCACTCGTTCTTTTTGTCTCTTCAGCTGCATTGATTTTCTCTCATCTCGTTCAGTCCGAGTCAAACACGTGCGGCCGTAAAAAAAAACAAAAAAAGGTTAATATTGAGTGTCAATTGTTTATAAATGAAATCTAATGTATAATTAATAAACTATTATATGCATAGATTGTTTTAACAACTAAAAAGTGTACAACTAATTTGATTTGTTGAAGAAACAAAAGAAATTGAAAATGCACGCCTAGAGAAGCACCCGTGCGCCAGAGAAGCCCCCTTTTTCTTGTTGCTGCTTGTTCAACGCTGTGCACAGCTCTAACCAAACACTAAATTAAACTTAAATTAAATTAACATAAATAAAAATTTAATATGAAGGTTACAAAGAGCACAGTTGGTAAAAGGCATTTGAGGCGATTGGTGAAAAATGAAAAAGAAAGTGTGTTGGAGAAATTTAAGAGCGCGTCCTTACAAAGTTTTGTGGCAGAAAATTTAGTGTCAGGCTTGGCGTATGAAGAAGATGTGCGCGATGACGTGCAAATTATGGAAGTAGAAGAAAGTGAAGATTATAAAGAAACCGCGAATTTAAATCAAAAACTAAAAGAGTGGTACTTTAGGCATAGAGTGTCCCGCACATGTGCGATAGACTTGTGTAAAATTCTTCGAGACGAAAATCTCAATGTTCGGCCGTTTTACAAGACAAATTGTCCGACCAAGCCAAATATTTTAAATGTTGCTGGCGGTAAATATATGCATGTGGGATTGAAATGGCAGTTAATAAATATGAAAAAAAAAATTTAAGTTGAACGACATTAAACATTGATATTAACATCGACGGACTACCACTATTTCGAAGCTCAAGAATCCAGTTGTGGCCAATTTTAATACGCCTTAACAACGTCCATAGCATGCCTGTTTTTCCTGTGGGTGTATTTGTAGGGAAGTCAAAGCCTAAAAATTGTGACGAATTTTTAAACTCATTTTTCAATGAAATGTCCGATATTCTTCAAAATGGAATACAGACTGAAAACGAAACGATTAAGGCCGAGATTAGAGCCATAGTTTGTGATGCTCCAGCGCGAGCGTTTATAAGTGGAACCCCTTCCCACACCTCCCGGCATGGCTGTGCAAAGTGCACGCAAGTTGCCAAAAAAATTGATGGAATTTTGACATATTCTACTTCGGCCAAAGATTTGATAACAGATGCAGATTTCTCTAATAGGAAGTACCCTGAACACCATAGTCATCCTTACGTTGCAGAAAAAACAGTTTTAGAAAATTTAAATATTTCAATGGTCAGACAAATTCCATTAGATTGTATGCATCTTGTAGATTTGGGGGTTATGCGCAAATTTTTAACAAGATTGGTGAGCAATAAGGTTTCCTTTAAACTTTCTAAACAGAATAAAATAAACATTTCGAACAAATTAATCACTATTGGTCGCCACATTCCAAGAGAGTTTGCTCGAAAGCCAAGACCATTGGATGATTTAGTTCATTGGAAGGCTACAGAATTCAGGCAGTTTTTGCTGTATTCTGGAATTATAGCTCTAAAAGGTGAGGTTCACGTTGATATTTATTTTAATTTTCTTTTGCTGCACTGCTCTTACAGGCTTTTATGTTGTCCAAAGCAAAGAGATTCTAATTTACACAACGCTCAATGTATGCTCAACGATTTTGTTGAAAATTTTTCACATTTGTTTGGCGAAAACAGCGTTTCTTATAACGTCCATAGTCTTCTCCATTTAAAGGAAACCGTAGAGCATGTAGGCGATCCTATTTCTGGATCTGCTTATTCTTTTGAAAACTATCTTCAGTCTCTTAAGAAAATGGTCAAAAAACCATCAAAAATATTGCAGCAACTACATCGAAAAATTTTGGAATGCCCCTTTTTAACCGAGCCTGATCAGAGGGAAACCAAAGTTCATGGAAATAAGTGCATTTTTAGGGGATGCATCCTTAGTAATGAACCACCAAATAATTATTGTTTTATTGAAGGTAGTGTTCCAGTGGTAATTGATGAAATAACGGAAGATTCAGTTAATGGTAGAAGATTTGACAATAGACGCAGTTTTTATAAGGATCCAGTTGATTCGACTATGTTAGGAATATATATTATAGACTTAGGGGATTGCGGGGAAGTGGAATCATTTTCCTTTACAGATTTAGAAAGTAAAGCAGTCACGATCCCACATGAGGGAAATATAGTAATAATGCCAATGCTTCACTTTTACTAAAAAGTTTAACCTTTAAAATAAAGTAAAATAATTAAAATATATATACTATAAAAAAATAAATATAAATACTATTTAGAGCAAGAATATGGTTGGACCAGCTCCCAAAAAAATGAAGAAAGCCAACAACACCAAGGACGAAAACGAAGAGACGTGTAAGACATGTCACGATATGGAGGGGCTGAAGATCTACTTTAAAGGTAATATAATATATATTTTAAAACTTATCTGACTCATTTTGTATTAATATTGATTTTTATATATATCTATAGAAATTATGGAAAAGAAAATGGCCATAATATCAGCGCAACACCAAGTGGTATTGGAAGAAGTTGCCGAACAGAAGGTGCTAATTCAGCAGTTGTTGCGGGACCGTACTGTCTATGAAACTAGCCAGCTGCAGGAGAAGTTTCCAGTTAACAGCAAGGAAGACTTGATTAATATGAATCAAGAAATTGAATCAAATGGCAAAAAGAAACATGTAAGCACAAATGATCCGTTAAAAAACACCACGACAAACGCAATCACATAAATGTATTTTAACAGGTTCAAGTTATGCGTCAACTCCTTAGACCAGGAGTTGTAAAAAATTTAAAAGAAATTTTGAGCGATGACGTCACAATGCTATATAATGTGGATGGGGTGTCGGGAAAAGATTCCCTTAAAAGCCTTACACATTTTTTTACTGCCTTGATTGGTAGGTATTTATTGAAAATTTTATCAATAAATGCTAAAAATATTTTAAACCTTTTTGTTTCAGAGTCCATTCCTACAGGGTATGATGGAGGCTCACCAGAAGATCAGCTGCGTAAAGCCATTCAGCTTCAAAAAAAACGTGTAATTAAGAAAATAGTCTTAACAACAAAGAAAACAAAGAAAAGAATTAGATGTAGAAGACTTAAACCTTTTTAAACCTTAAAACCTTATTAGTTGTAAGAATTTATGAAAATAACTGGAATAATAAGTTAAGTTTTCCGTTCAAAATATAAATTATAATGTTATTTGTTGTCATCTTTATTCTGCATATTTGGATTACAAAATTTGCCAGCTCAATCATTCACCAAACCACTAATGATTTTTAACTAGCGAATGGTTGACGATCTAGTTTCAAGAAAATCGTTAACGACTCAGCACCACCTAAAACACTAACGATTCTCTAGCGTTTGTGGACTATCGAAGTCGTTAACGATTTTGCACCAGCGAATCGCTAGCTCCCCGCACCCGTCACCTCGTTAACGACTGGTATTGCAACGACGTACCGGTACGTTTTGCGGACATTGCCATACAAAATTCGTTAGGCAAATAACATGGCTGGTAGTTAGGCTGGTGGCTGGTCCTCACTACCGAGAGTTAGCGAATTCGTTAATGATTCACCAGTCCAAATGTTCTAAAACATCAGAGTTTAAGAACGCCAGCATTAAAACAAACAATTTTTCTAAATAAAACCCACTTTTCGACCGCTAGTTCCTATGACAGCTATAAGATATAGTCATCCGATTTTGACCAAAACTTCCAAAATCTTTGTAAAAGCGCATAATATTAATAATTGCTGAAGTGAGACACGAAAAAGTTTTCTCTAAAAACCCACTTTTCGACCGATAGTTCCTATGACAGTCCAAATCTGTATAAAAGCGTTTAATATTAATAATCGGTGATGTGTGACACGTTAACATTAAACACCAAAAAGGTTTTCTCATTAAAACCCACTTTTCGACTGATAGTTCCTATGACAGCTATAAGATATAGTCATCCGATTTGGACAAAAACTTCCTAATCTATGTGAAAGCGTATAGAATTAATAATTGCTGAAGTGGGAGCCGTTAACATTAAAAACAAAATAGTTTTTCTCACAAAGACCCACTTTTCAACCGATAGTTCCTATGGCAGCTATAAGATATAGTCATCCGATTTGGACAAAAACTTCCAAAATCTTTGTAAAAGCGCATAATATTAATAATTGCTGAAGTGAGACACGTTAACATTAAAAACAAAAAAGTTTTTCTCATTAAAACCCACTTTTCGACCGATAGTTCCTATGACAGCTATAAGATATAGTCATCCGATTTGGACAAAAACTTCCTAATCTATGTGAAAGCGTATAGAATTAATAATTGCTGAAGTGGGAGCCGTTAACATTAAAAACAAAAAAGTTTTTCTCACAAAGATCCATTTTTCAACCGATAGTTCCTATGGCAGCTATAAGATATAGTCATCCGATCCGGTCGGTTCCAACATATTAGCAGTGTGCAGTAAAAAGAAGGCTCTGTGCAAAGTTTCAGCTCGATAGCTTTAAAACTGAGAGACTAGTTCGCGTAGAAACAGACAGACGGACAGACAGACGGACGGACAAAGCTCAATCGACTCAGCTCGTCGTCCTGATCAAGAATATATATAGTTTATAGGGTCGGAAATGAATATTTCTATGCGTTGCAAACTTCTGGGCAAAATTATAATACCCTTTGCAAGGGTATAAAAATCCAAAGAGAGAAATCAAAAGCAGAAAAGTTAATGATCATTGTGCAAAGTAAAATCCCTTGCACACACAAATTCGTCGTTCAAGTTGTCCACTAATACATAAAACAAAGCAATGCTTCTCAAATTGTAGGCCAGCAAGTTTTTTTTGTCAAACTAAACTCAAATAATATTTTTTTTTCTTTGTGATCTTTAATCGTAATTTGAGTGGTGAAATAATTTAAATACAAATTTTATGCGCAAAACCTACGTTTAGCAACAGTCTTCTTGAAACCATGGAGCGCTTCATCGGATCTTCGAGAGGGTGAGTCATTATAGCGAAAACAAAATGTTTAAATTTATTTCATTGCCAAATTTTCCGAAAAACAAAATAAACAAAAATTAATTTAAATTAATGAAAGAAAGTGAAAACATGTGCAAACGATTTATAGAGGTTTATGAGGTTTTAAAGAGATTTTGGCAGGGCCTAAATCCAGCAGTGCATGTCAAACGGATGTATATTTTTGCGCATGTTTTGACTTCTCAATCTTGCAGTTACTGATAAGACTAGCGGTTTTGTTTTCATCTCTCAATTTGCTTGCGAGCAATTTTTCTAGACTTTAGTAGTTCAAAGTAAAGTAATTAAATCTATTGAAAGTATGAAACAAGATATTTAAACCAGTTTGAAGAGGCAACAAAAAAATAAAGGAAAAAGCAAACAAAAACAAATAAATTTTCAATTATATTAATTTTTATCTTTTTTTTGGATTAATTTCTCACAAAGAACATTAACATGCACTAGTATCAAAATTTTTACATTTTCCTTTTTGTAATATTTGTAAGATAATGGATTAAAAGAAAACAAAATTAGATTATGTTACCCTATTAGTTTAAGTGATTATGTTTAGAGTTTAGGCTAGCTCCAAAAACAAATTTATCCTTTTTTTTAAACGAAATTAAGCAATGAAGATGATAATAACATGGAGTTTAAAGTCAATATGAATAAAATAGATTACTGTCATATCATGAATTTGTAAACTATTCCTGTTTTCCTTTAAGGCCCATACGGACATCCGAAGTTCGTAATTTAGCTAACTTTCCCCTATCTTTCGTCGCCGTGGAACGTAAGAGTAGTGTTACCAGACTTTAAAAAAAATTAAGCCAAAAATTTCAGTATTTGGTATTTTTAATTAGTTGGCGGTAGGTCACACTGAACGATCATCTGTATTTTGTTTTAATGCCAAGTTAATTTTTTTTTAGATGCTCGGCCACTTCTCCTCAAGTCTTGTTCACAAAATTGAAGTCCGAATGCTTGGGGTGGAAAAGATCACAAATGACATTCCGCTTTTTCACCGCCAGAATTAAAGACATTTTTTCGTCATGAAAAAATAATTCAAATCAACTATTTCGCTCTTGTTTTTCTGCCATGTTTTTTATATGTATTTTTTCAAATTACTTTAGCTGAAAGCACTTCAGCTGGTCGGTGCAGGTAGAAGCAGAGTGAAGTTACATGGTGCATTCTGAATGCTGCGTCTGTTGCTCAAGCATAATAAGGCCCACAGCCAATTTACATAGTCTCCACAAATGTGCTGTTAAGTGCAACATTGTCTGTTAAATGTAACATTCAACTTCGCACTTCCGTACATGCAAAAAGTTCAAAAGGCAAAGTTGTAACTTCTGCTTCTTCTTCCCTCAATTTTTGTATGAAACTTCTCGCAACTTCTGATGTCCGTATGGGGCTTTAAAGTAATGGGGTAAATTAGAAGAAAAGGTAACCTCTTTTTTTTGGGATTTTTCCTTAATTATGCGCCACGGAAAAATCATTGGTTGGGCGGGTGCTGGTTCTCCTCCACTATACTTTTATTTTCTATCTGTTTTTAAAGTTAGGTTCAAGCTTACGCGTTATATGACTTAAAAAGGCAAAAATGATTATATTATTTATATGTGTTATGGGTGTTGCAAAGTGGTGGGTCAAAAGAACCCCCCCACTGGCTGCTTTTGCTAGCTGAAGTCAATAGTCCCCATCAACTCCCGCTTTACCAACATATAGCCCATATCCGGAGGGAAAGAAGAGACCCCTGCTTTGTCTAGGCCAGTGCACCTAAACATCTGTGCAGTTCGGGATTGGTAGAAAAGTCATAGGACTCTATAGGTCTTTCTCTTTGGAGTGCGTAATTCCAAATGATCGGCTGTTGACAGGCCTTACGATAGACTACACTTCTGGTGTTTGGGCGGTCACAGTGAATCTTGAATATGAACGTACGTTACAAATTGTCAGTGCTCGAGTAAGCGTCTGTATAAGCGAGCGCAGTTCTCAGTGTCAGTCTTAGAATTGAGTCTCCTGTCAGTTGAATCACTTGAGATATGCAACATTTCTAATGTTTAGCGTTTGTTTTAATGCTGCTCTTGTTGTAGTATTGTCGCTGCCTCAAAATTTGGCGAGTAGCTGCTTTCTACGCAATGTGCTGCCAGCGCAGTTTTTATACCCGTTACTCGAAGAGTAACGAGAGCGAAAGTTAAAGTCAGCTCTAACCGACTTCGATATACCCGTTACTCATGAAAAAACATTTTTAACAGTGTTCCCGCGTTCCTAAGTGTGACCATCCAAAAAGTATGCAACATTTTTTAGGGTGGTAGCGGGGAGGGCTTGGTTCACTTTTTTGCTTATAACTTGAGAACCGTTCATCCGATCTTTATAAATCATTCGGCAAATTGATTCATTTTGCTAATTACTAACTATCTCTAGAAGGTACGAATCCTCTATCTTTAAAAATGTAGGAGATATAACTTTTTCCCAAATTGTGGGGGCGGGAGGGGCGTGGCCAAAATTTGAAACAAACTTGATCTGCGTGCAGATAAAAGAAGCATTTGTCCCATACATGTCAAACCTCTATCTCTTACCATCTCTGAGATCTAGGTGTTCATACAGACGGACGGACGGACGGACGGACAGACGGACAAGGCTAAATCGACTCGGCTGTTGATGCTGAT
The DNA here is from genome assembly GCA_018904235.1 of Lordiphosa stackelbergi. Classification (NCBI taxonomy): domain Eukaryota; kingdom Metazoa; phylum Arthropoda; class Insecta; order Diptera; family Drosophilidae; genus Lordiphosa; species Lordiphosa stackelbergi. The sequence continues at coordinate 27,838 of JAEIFU010003084.1, forward strand.
CAAGAATATATATACTTTATATGGTCGGAAATGATTCCTTCTGCCTGTTACATACATTTGCACGACTTTAGTATACCCTTTTTACTCTACGAGTAACGGGTATAAAAAGGGTATACTAAAGTCGTGCAAATGTGTATAACAGGCAGAAGGAATCATTTCCGACCATATAAAGTATATATATTCTTGATCAGCATCAACAGCCGAGTCGATTTAGCCTTGTCCGTCTGTCCGTCCGTCCGTCCGTCCGTCTGTCTGTATGAACACCTAGATCTCGGAGACTATAATAGCTAGAGCCACCAAATTTGACATGTAGACTTCTATTGTCTGCACGCAGATCAAGTTTGTTTCAAATTTATGCCACGCCCAACGCCGCCCCACAATAAAAAATGTTGAATAACTTCCACATTTCTTAAGGTATCGAGTTCAAATTTCAACCTTAAATTTATATTAGCAATACCTTTAATCCCTAAAATTTTCATCAAGTTCGGATAAAAAATAGCGAAGTTAAAATATGTTGCATACTTTTCGGATGTTCACCCTCAGGAACGCAGGATCGCTGTTAAACATTACAAATCATGAGTAAGGGGTATATCGAAGTCGGCTAGAGCCGACTTTAACTAACGCTCTCGTTTGTTTGTGTGTTTGATGTCGTAGCTTGTAGTCAGATTTATGTTGGGCTATACGGGTTTTTAACTTGGATTTTGTCGTTCCTATGTAGACTTTGTTGCAACTATCGTCTTTAGATCCTTCGCATGGAATCTTGTAGATGACATTCTTGACATCCGCTTTGTCTATTTATATCCGTTACTCGTAGAGTAAAAAGAGTATACTAAAGTCGTGCAAATGTATGTAACAGGCAGAAGGAATCATTTCCGACCATATAAAGTATATATATTCTTGAGCAGCATCAACAGCCGAGTCGATATAGCCTTGTCCGTCTGTCGGTCCGTGCGTCTGTCCGTCCGTCCGTCTGTCCGTCTGTCTGTATGAACACCTAGATCTCAGAGATGGTAAGAGATAGAGGTTTGACATGTATGGGACAAATGCTTCTTTTATCTGCACGCAGATCAAGTTTGTTTCAAATTTTGGCCACGCCCCCTCCCACCTAAGCAATTTGGAAAAAATGTTATATCTCCTACAGTTTTAAAGATAGACGATTCGTACCTTTTAGAGATAGTTAGTAATTAGCAAAATGAATCGATTTGCCGAAGAAATGATAAAGATCGGATGAACGGTTCTCAAGTTATGAGCAAAAATGTGAACCAAGCCCCCCCAGCTACCACCCCTCCCACCCTAAAAAAAATGTTGCATACTTTTCGGATGGTCAAACTAAGGAACGCAGGAACACTGCTAAACATGTTTTTATACCCGTTACTCGTAGAGTAAAAAGGGTATACTAAAGTAGTGCAAATGTATGTAACAGGCAGAAGGAATCATTTCCGACCATATAAAGTACATATATTTCTGATCAGCATCAACAGCCGAGTCGATATAGCCTTGTCCGTCTGTCCGTCTGTCTGTATGAACACCTAGATCTCAGAGACTAGAAGAGATAGAGCAACCAAACTTGACGTGTAGACTCCTATTGTCTGCACGCAGATCAAGTTTGTTTCAAATTTTTGCCACGCCCACCCCCGCCCCCGCAATAAATAACTCCCACAATTTTTAAGATCGAGCTCATACTTTACAACAGGGGTGCCCAGCGCGTCAAAACTAATACAAATGCACTAAATATATTTCAAGCAATAACAATAATACGAGAGAGAAGGAGAAACCCGATTTTTGTGTGTGTGTGTGAGTGGTCGTTGCTACGCACATCTGCCTCGATAGCGACAAGCGTTCGGCCGTACGCATAAGCAATTTGTTGTTGCATTCGAGTTTGCGAGAGACATTGGAGAGAGAGAGATGAGAGGCACATATGATGTTGTTGTTGCAGGTCTGAGCGCGGCAACAACAAAACGCAAAGCACGCATATGATTTTGTTTTTGCTTTTTGTTGGCTATTGGCATGCGTAAAGTCTATACGCGCAGGCTATTCCTTTGCGTACGACAACAACACATGCGTGCCTTGCGGAATGGTTGTGGGCACCCCTGCTTTACAATAACATGTTTGATTGGGGAGCTATAACCTGCGAAAATTTCAAAAAGATTGGATAATATATAGGAAAAGTCGAGTTTTAATACCAATCACCTGATAACAGGAATGCCAACCACAAAAAAATCCCAGCAGGCTGTTTCTATAGCAACAAGTGCGTAAATATGTAGTGAGAGTATTATCGAACACAGCTGCTTTTGCAGAGAGCAAATCGTTTTCGCGCCCAATGAGAGGATGAGGGCTCTAGTGAGATAGAATATTGATAAGCGCCCATAATTTGTGCTGATTTCCGAGCGAGAATGCAGTACGCGCACTTTTTAACTCTCTGTTTATAGTGCGCACACTACTCAACACTGTACACTATAGTGGCGCGCGGGGAGAGAACGTAAAAAGGCGCGTAAAAACCACATAGACAAACGAAAAATTCAACGCATGTGTAATATAGAGAGAGAGAGAGAGAGAGAGGATGGGCGATCATGATTTGTCCTGATTTGCGGGCAAAAAGAGTTAAAAGAACATAAAAAGCGCGCGCGAAAAATCCCAGGCTGGTTGCTATAGCAACAAGTGTCGTAGTGAGAGCATTTTGTAACTGCTGCTGGTTATGCAAATTGATTGATGAGAGGGTGGTGGAAGTCTGGGTGTGAGAGGGACAGAGTTTATGGACATCGATGATTTTCGCTAGTGTGCGAGCGAGAATACTTCAAGTTGGCATTATGTAACGCTGCCGCTGTCTATTCAGAAAGGCATATTGATTGATGAGATGGGGGTGGAAGTTTGTGCGTAGGAAAGAGTATGTGAGTTACGAGCTTCAGTGTGCGAATAACCTAACATTGTACTTAAAGTTGTTGGTAGAGGGGCGCGGTGGAAAAAAAGGCGCGCAAAAAAAGCGCGCGAGGACGTAGTGAGAGCATTACGTAACACTGCTGCTGCTGTCGATGCAGAGAGCATATCATTTGCCCGCTCATCTGATTGCATGATGAGAGGGGGGGAGGGCATTTTTGTAAAAGAGAGAATTTATGGGCGCCGCTGAACACCAAGAATAGGCTGCGCACACTACTCAACACTGGTGGTCATAGATGGGTCTTTGAGGGGGCGCGGGGAAAGAGTTAAAAGAAACTGAAAAAGGCGGGAGAAACAAAAATTCCAGGCGGTGTTAAGTGTTGAAAAATAAAAAAACTGCGATTTTGCTAGATATTGTGTTAATATATTCTACATATTGTGTTAATTTAATTCAATATAAGCTAAGCGTGCTTCCTAACTGTGCCGCGTTTTTGAGTGTTGTGTGCTGGAGGTGCTGCTGCTGCTCTTTGCTGCTGAGAAGATCGCAAGTTTTCATTACATCCTTTTTCAATACAGTCTTTTTTAAGACTTTTGAATTTATTCTATATGCTATTACCTTTTTCTTATTTTATATTGACTTAAAAATTATATTTATATATATTTAATTTTTAATAATTTTTATTCTATTGTATTCTATTGTTTTGCTTCATTAATTTACACTAAAAGATATATTATATATTTTGAGAACATGCCCCGCTTAAATAGGCAAACTTCTTCTCAACAGTCTCATAGTCGCAGATTGGGAAATAGATTAAACAGGGCTAGCTTGCAATATGCCGAGGCAGAGGGGGAAAGAAATGCAGAGTCTCAGCGAGTTCGTAGAGCAGATATCGATCTTAGGAAAGATAATCAAGAAATAGATACGTTAAGACGATCGACCCGTAGAAGAAGCAGACGGTACCGAGGAAACGAACAAAGACAGGACACAGAAGCACATAGGAAAACGCGGGCGAATTCAGAGAACAGACAGCGGGAGCAAGCTAACAACACTTTGCGTCGATCGGCCCGTAGGACGAGCAGAAATTATCGGGAGAACGAACAAAGACAGGACACAGAAGCACATAGGGAAGCGCGGGCGAATTCAGAGAACAGACAGCGGGAGCAAGCTAACAATACTTTGCGTCGATCGGCCCGTAGGACGAGCAGAAATTATCGGGAGAACGAACAAAGACAGGACACAGAAGCACATAGAGAAAGGCGGGAGAACACGGAAACTAGACAGGCTGAGCAAGCAGCTAATACCCAGTGGCGTTCGAACCTTAGAAGAGCAAACGCAGAACTTCGCATCTTAGAAAGAGATCAGGATAGACAGCGTAGGTCTCAGGCCAGGACGAATTTAAATCGTTAGGCTTTTGAGAGGGCTCGCAACACTTTGGCACGACGAAGTGCTCGGTTGACTGCGCGCTAAGCAGCATTCGATGTAAATAGGAGCTTGAGTCAAAGAGTAAGTCAGTATAGGAATGATAAAAGAAAAATAGAGGGAAGCTAACTTGGGCTGTACCGAAGTTTATATACCCTTGGAGCATGATATATGCTGCCAGTTTGATATATAGCTATACGATATATTCATCAAAAAAGTTTTTCTCACTAGAACTACATTTTGGACCGATCGTTCCTATGGCAGCTATATGCTATAGTCATCCGATTTAAATCAAACTTGACAAAATTGTGTGGTAGTATATAATATAGATCTGTCCAAAGTGGGAGCGATAGCATTGAAAACAAAAAGTTTTTCTTACTAAGACTTTTTTTCAGATCTATCTTTTGTATGGCAGCTATACTATATAGTTGTCCGATTTTGATAAATCTCAATGAAATTATGTGAAATCATAGAAAACTTATAAATACGGGGGTTGGGAGCGATAGCATTGAAAACAAAAAAGTTTTTCTCACTAAGACTTTTTTTCAGACCTATCTTTTGTATGGCAGCTATACTATATAGTTGTCCGATTTTGATTAATCTCGGTGAAATTATGTGAAATTATAATGTGAAATCATAGAAAACAAAGTTTCTCAAGTTTTGGTCGTTAATCCTTGAATATGTGGGGGTTGGGAGCGATAGCATTGAAAACAAAATAATTTTTCTCACTAGAACTACTTTTTCAACCGATCGTTCCTATGGCAGCTATATGCTATAGTCATCCGATCCGGCCGGTTCCGACAAATGTGCAGCGTATTTATACCAAAAGACTTCGTGCAAAGTTTGGTTGAGATAGCTTTAAAACTGACGGAGGAGATAGCATAGAAACAGACGGACAGACGGACGGACGGACGGACGGAGACGGACAGACGGACATGGCTATATCAACTCAGCTCGTCATGCTGATCAAGAATATATATACTTTATGTGGTCGGAGATGTTTCCTTCTGTGCGTTACAAACATCCGGACAATTTTAATATACCCTCTCCAAGGGTATA
>JAEIFU010003085.1:0-33182 GCA_018904235.1 Lordiphosa stackelbergi
TTTAAGAAGACAATAACATTTTAGAGGTAAAATTAAATAGCTTAAAGTTTATTTATAACAAGAAGGTAACCCAGGGAATTTTTATTTAAATCGCTCTATTTTTTTTTCAAATAAAGTTTACTTGTTATTAAAACTTTAGTAATTAAAGTATATGAGAATTAAGGTATTCGTTTCTTGAAGGTAAGAGTTGAATATTATATGTATATGTCGTTAATTTACCTTAAAGGTAAATGTTCAAGGGCGTGCCCAGCTTTCCAAAAGGGTAGGGGCAGCATTGCGTGAACGTTTCTTAAATATTTCTTTATTTATATTTTTATACCCTGTACCCATTAAAAATGGGTAAAAGGGGATTATGAAGTTGTGCAAATGTATGTAACAGACAGAAGGAAGCACCTCCGACCCCATAAAGTATATATATTTTTGATCAGCATCAACAGCCGAGTCGATTTAGCCATGCCCGTCCGTCCGCCTGTCTTTCTGTCTGTCTGTATGAACGCGTCGATCTCAGAGACTGTAATAGATAGAGTCACAATTTTTGGAATGTAAACTGTACTTCATATGTAGGTGTATACTGTACCCACAACAAGTTTTTTTTTTGTTTTTCTTTCTATCACCAAAAAACAATAACTAATATTTTATTTATAAATTATTTTTTTTTTTTGTTTTAATTAATAATTTTTATTTATTAAAAAACAAATGCAGAAAAAAAAAATAGTAAAGAAAAGTGTTTGCGTGGGTTTTTTTATATAAAAATATTAAAATAAATATATTATAAAAATTATTTTTAAAAAATTTTTTATTTTATGAGGTGTTTTTTTTTGGGGCCCCCCCACCCCAACCCCTAATTTTTTTGGTGTTTTATAATTAAATTAAAATATATTTTATATAAAGAGGAAATATTAATTAAAAAATATTGGAAAAATTTTTTTAAAAAAAAAATAAATGTTTTTTTTTGATGAAATTTGGGTGGTGGATTTTTTTATTTTTTAGCGGATTTTGCATATTTTTTTTGAACCGCTTGTCGGATTTAATTTCTGATTGCACACATCTTATTTTTATTGAAAAATGATGTAAGTCCGCTAAAAACTATTTTGCATAAATTGCATATTAAAATATGCAAAAACCTATTTTATATGAAACTCCATATTTCAGATCACATATTATCCTGGTAGGCCAGGGTTACTAAAAGGTCAACAACAGAAGATGAGTGATAAAAAAATACGTTTGATTTAAAAACGGCTAAAAGATTTGCCATAAAACTGTTTTGAAATACATTTTTCCATATGAGGTAACCGGCGTGCGTTGCTACACACTCTTAAGAATTTTAAACACAAAACGAAGAAGTGAAGCTTAATAGACAATTGCCATCTATCAAATTTCATTGATAATCTAAGCTTTAAATTTTTTTTTTGAAATTACGCGATTTTTTGCTCTGTACGATCTACCTTCTGTTTACCCGTCGATTTACACGTCTTCGTGTCACTCTAAACAAATGTTTAAATATCTTTAAGCCGATTGACCGACACCTCTTATTTACCCGTCTTTAATTGCCAACCATTAAATCTTCGTGATAGTCTAAACAAATCATAAAATTTTGTATATTTCCGGATTTTTTGGACCGATCTTGATCTTGACCCGTCAATTTACCCGTCCACATTATACAAAAAGTTTTAGAAATTTCGCGACTTTCGGACCGTTGGATCTAACCATTTACGCGTCTACAATCGCCATCTATCAAATCTTAATGATTCCCAAAAATCATAAAATTTTGCAAATTTTGCAAAAAACCAAGCTCAAATAATAATTTTTGACTATACGGCTTACACTTCCTATATATACTCGTTTACTATTGCCGTCTATTAAGTCTTCAAAATTATCTTTGATCATATGAAGAATTTGCAAATTTCGCGATTCCTTGAGCCGTTCCATCTACACCTCCTATTTACCCGTCTACATTGCCATCCATCAAATCTTCATAATAATCATAGGTCATACGAAAAATTGGCAAATTTTTTGGATTATTCAATCTACGCCTCTTATTTATTAACGCCTGCGCTTTCATAAGTACATTAAATGAAAATTTGACAAATTTCGCGGTTTTTAGTCTACACCTCTTATATACGCGTCTTCAATTGCTATCTATCCAATCTTCACGATTATCTTCGGTCCTTTGATTTTCTTGGCCACTTGATCTACTCCTCCTTTTTACTTGCCGGTTTACGCGTCTTTATGATACTTATGAAACTCAAATGTGAATTTTTGATATTTCGCGATTTTTTTGACCATTTGTTCCTTTACAGTATTTACTCGTTTACTATTGCCGTCTATTAAATCTTCATAATAATCTTAGCTCTTATGAAAAATGTAAAAATTTTCCAATATTTTAGAACGTTCACTATACACCTTTCATTTGCCAACGCCTGCGGTTTTTTAAATACTCATATGAAATTTTGGCAAATTTTGCGGTGTTGGACCATTAAATGCTTATAAGAAAATGTTTAACTTTCGCGATTTTTTGATCGTTCGGTCTTCAATTTCTATTTAACCGTCTATATTGGCCATGTATCTAATCTTTATAATAATTTTTATTTTTATACATTTTACATATTTTGCATATTTTTTGCATATTTTGCATATTTTGCATATTTTACATATTTTTACATGGAAAGTGGGTTATTTAATTAGTATAAATCCAAATTTTAACTTGAATGAGCTGCTTCTATAATGGTTCCAGGAGAAAACTTTTGTTCAGAAAATGAGATAAATAAAAAAATATCTTGAGCTCTCACAACGGTCTATTTTTTACTAGGAGCTGCGTTTTTGTTTTCTCGTTTAACAATTATTTATTTGATGATGTTCTGTTTAAAACGATATCTATAATTTATGCCTTCACAGAAATATCCTTAGACGATGCCACAGAACTTGTAGAAATGTACCAAAAGTATAAAAAGTTTAATGGGTTTGTGCAAATGAATGTTACAGCCAAGTCCCGTCCCGATCCCGAATTAAAACTTTTAAGTTCAAGTTTTTCAAGTTCCCAGGGAACCATCCCTAATTGCTCAAGCAAACCACCTAAATTCATATTTAGGCCATCTTTAGCCCAAATCAGAGATTTGAACCCAAAAATGCTATTTGCTTAATGCATTCTCTCCTCTTTGTTTTAACACTCAGCTGACTTTTTAGCTTCAGTCACTTGATCCGGTTATTGTTTGTTCGTTTCAAGTTCAAATCGATCTCGACAGACGCCCGGAGACAGTTTGTGTCCATTGTGTGCGGGAGTTTGATTAACACAATTATAGGAGTTTTTTTTCTTAAGGGATTTTAGCAACATGTTTTATTAGTGACCATGCACTAATTAAACTTTGTCGTTTTTTCTAGCATTTGTCACTCACCAAAAAACAAAGGCAAAAACAAATTGCTGCTCTGTGGAGCAGTGGATCATAAAAGCCGCTAAAAGGTGTGGGCGATTTTTAAAAGAAACAACAAAAATCAAACGGCGTTTGATTTGTTGATTGAATTGATTAGAGGCTCGAGACTTTGTTTCCCGTGTGTGTATGTGTGAGCGCTTGCGCCTGGGTTGAGGGTGTAATTAATCACAGCACTCGGAAAAAAATTCGTCATTTAGCGCAAGTGCTAAATACGCTAATAAAATACATTGAAGGTGGAAAAATACGTTTTTCTAACAAAAATATTTTTCACCGACTTTCGCTCTGGTTGCATCTTCAACGGTCCTTATCATTTCAGAAAGCTCCGTCCTGGGTGTTTTCTGGTTTTCTGAGGACAAACGGTATAAAAGCTAAACTAAACTTTTGTCTTATAAAATCCAAAATACATTGTTCTACTTCTCCTTCTTAAACGTAAAAACGCTAAAACTAAGTATTAATTGTTGAAATTATAGATACCTTTCCGAATAAAACATAAACAAAATCTTATTGAATTACTTAAAACACTCAAAGTATGAACCAAAGTTTTTAAATAAGAAATTAAATCTCAATAAATTGAATCTATGAAATATGGTCTCAAATCTTAAAAACTTGAGCACAATTCTTTATAAAAAACTTAAATTGCATATTTGAGAAACTCAAAATTTGAATTTTAAAACGTAAGCGTTAATTTGATTTGAAAACAAATACTTAAGTCTTTAAAAAAATATTTTTAATCCAGAAGGGAAGGCTGAAACAAGAACCATGATTTAGCTCCGGAATAGCTTCCCAGTTCGATAATAATGTTTTCGAATAAAAACTTTAATTGTCGGTGACTTTGATGGTTTAATGTTAAGGCCCACTTCTGGTTTAGGCGGCTGAATTTTACCTGTTTCTTACGAAATAATTCGAATATATTAATTATAAATATAAGTCGTATTACAAAATATAACAAAGTAATGAAACAAAATAAAAATAAAAATAATCAAAATAATAAAAATCAAATTTAGTTTGGGGGTTGTGTTTTCAATTTGGTGCATTACTCCCCATCGACCCCATTTTTGGACGTAATTTGTATAACGTAACACAAACACGCAATAAACTTGGGTGTTTTCTTATTTCCATAAGGCGGTCACACTGACGTGCTGGCTGAGTTTTGCTTGTCATTTCAACAACAAAATCTGAAAATTTCTCACACTTCTTAAATTCTATATAAACTCAAAATGGTAAGTATTTGCATATTTGTGAATTCTAGTACTGTTATTACACTTTTGCGTATCAACCCCACACAGCATCAGCAATCGTTGAAAGTTCAGCCCTCAGACATTACCGTCCTCAGCGCCTCGGGCCGGGCCGCTTTGCCCACGGAGTCCAATTGTTTCAACCAGTTGGCTCATGTGCATCGTTTGCGCGATTCCGAAATGAATTACAATGAGCATCAGTACAACTTGGATATGCAAATGCTGCGTAATCGCGAAGGTTTGTGCGTGCCCCTAAGAATGGGTATGGATCGTTTTGCGGCCCGCCAAGTGGGACGTTTGCCATTCCTACAGTCCAGGTGAGAAATTGTAATTATACTACAAATATATAAAGATTTCAACGGTGCTTATGATTATCAATACAGCAACTTTATGGACGATGTTCTGACCGGACGCTGTGATACAATTGGCTTCGAGGACTTTATGAATTTACCCGAATACAATGAGCAAATGCGTCAACCCCATGCCGTGGTGGAAAAATCCATGGGCATCTACAATTAAAGTTAAGATACTTTTATTAATACAAATGCTAAGCGTTTACAACAGATTCAGCCTGTCATTTGAGGAAAATAAAACATTTTGGTGAAGTAAATTCTCTGAAAATGAAGCCTGTTCTAAAATGAAAAACCTAATGGGCAAACACTTACTACAAATTATCTCGAAACATCTGCATGAACAATTCACATTAATCGTCGAGTCTGAAAATGTTTTAAAAGTATACGATAAAAATCAATTTGAGAGTTTATTTGATTAAAATATTGAAAAAGCTATCAAAACAACAGACTGAAGAAATTGAATTGGCTTCGAAGAGGTTAAACTGCAGCCAAACACATATAAGCAGCAAGAAAAAATAGCTTATTTGGTCATATTTAGTTGAGGACATCAAGAATCGACAGACACACTTGGCTGAAAACAAAGTTTTATTTTGTCAACGTAATGTATTAGCTTGGTAACATTTAAATTCTATCAATCAAATTCAATATTTTCAATCAAACTAAAACAAGGTTCGAACTAAAGTTCCTATGTTCAGTTCGAATTTAAGCTTGGGACGACATTCAATTAAATATTTGGGTCCGGGTACAGGAAAAGATTTTAAAATCCTCGGAGCAGATATAATATAAATATTTAAGAACTCGAGTAATTTTTTGAACCGAACCCGATTTTAAACATTTCCGATTAGGTGTCAGAATCGGTAGGTCAAAAATTTAGAACGTTCTATTCATGGTTCCCAAATAACCCGAACGGAACAGGCTCTGCGGGGTTCGATTCTGTACCATTTTGTAGCCTTGCTGTGAACGCAATTTTGAATCGGATCGAACTTCGAAGCTACTCACATTTTTTGTCGTACCTTTTTTGCCAACGGGTAGCTTAGGATTAAATACAAACAAGTTTTTCAGCTCATACTTAACAACAAATATAGTTCAAAATTTGGGAAAGCATTGCGACACCTTTTTTATACCATTGCAAATGGTTTTATAATTTTGCCTAAAAGTTTGCCACTCATAGGAATATTCATCTCCAATCCAATAAACAACAATATACGTGGGGTACCATTTATATTTCGAAAATAGCAAATAACAAACATTTTTTATTGAAAACGGCCTTATTGTTTTTTATTTTCAAAATATTCTCTATGAAAAATTTTGGCACTTTTGCATTCGCTTAAATTAGCGTTGTCGAAATATCGATATTGAATAACGTTGTTGGTTAGCGACCTTTCTAATTGTAGAATTTGATGCTTGCTGGCTTGAGGTCAAGAAGGTCAATATATTTCATTCAATATATTATATTTCAGTATTGAACTCCACGTTAGGCGGTACAGACGTGTTAAATAATTGTCCCTGAAGATGGATGCCGATGTGCATCCGAAATATATTGGAAACAAACACAAACTGAGTTTTTTCTTCTTGACCTCGAGCCAGCAAGCATCAAATTCAATATTGAATAACTTTTGAAGATATTTTTGTGACTACTTTTGTATGCTTTTTGGACAAGAAGTAAGGTTTAATAAGGGCATTTTCTTGGATATTAGTAATATAAGTAATACTAATAATATTCAAGAGAATGCCTTCAGAGAAGTCCTCCCTTTTTGTGGCCGAAACTAACAAAAATACTCACCAAAAGTATATTCAACAAGTATTCGATATCGGGTTTCGAAGCAAATTTTCCACTCCGATTGAGGCATCACCACAACGTGGGTTTTGAACCAGCGATGGTCATCGGATCTCCCCTGGGCCATACGTGTACCGAAGCTGAGACCAAGAGAGCAGAATGCAGTCAATCGCTGGCTAGCCTTTGGAGCGGTTAGCAAATTCACGCCTCTTCTCCTTGAGAAACGCATCAATAGCTTTGTTCGACCCATTAATTCGAAGTTTTGGCCGGTCAAAAAGTAGCTTGGGTGAAGTGATATGTGAGAGCACGCAAGTTCATGGTGAAGAATGATTCGTTTTCGGCGGTTGGTTTTGTTCGATAAACTTCGTTAAACTCATGTACCACTCAGAACTGACCGTCTTACTTTAGTAGGATTTGGTTCGTCTTGAAACACCCACACTGTCGATGGCTATTTTGTTTTCTGCTCATACGCTGATATCCATGATTCGTTACCTGTGACGATCATCCTTGGAAAAAACGCGATCGTATTGTTCTAGCATTTCTTTGCACGAAATCACTCGAGGCATTTTTTTAGCGATTGTCAAATTATGCGGAATCCAACGGGAACAAACCTTTCTTACGGCAAGGTGTTCATGCAAAATCTTAAATATGCTGGTGGAACTAATGTTTAGGGACGCCTATTAAGGAATTATGCATTATCACTTCACGAAGAGCATCGATGTTTTCTGGCACAACAACCGATTTTTGACGACCTTCACGGAATTCGTCGCTGAGCGATATCATATCTATATCAACGACTTTTGGTGCTTTATCGCCATACAAAGAACAAAGTTCAGATAAGTGATACAAAATAATTCAACTAAAACCTTCTCTCGAAATTTCCATTTTAATGCCAAATGGACTTTTTCAACTCACTGTGAAAACTTTTGACTCTCTCTTTTGTTTTCAATTTAATGCTTGCAATCATTCGAGAAACTGATCAACGGCTCTGAATATTAATCATTTTTAAGCAGGGCATACTCCCGAAACGAATTTCGGTTCCGGTTCCGATACCAGAACGTCCCCCGAAATGAATGTTTCGGTTAAAGTTTTTGGTTTTCGGTTTCGAAACGGTACTCGCATTTTTTATTTCGGTATACCGGTACTAACATAAAAGAAATAGTTTTTTTTAATACAAAAAAGATTTTGTGATGATTATAATTTTTTTTTTTGGTTTTAAAAAAAAAAATTTACATTTAAGTAAAATTATATAGCCTTCATATTTCGTATTTCCTATCCTGCAAAATCACATATGCCTCACGTCGGCGCATTCAAATGAACCCGGAACAGTGATTGATCAGCAAACGACAAAATTTGTGCAAAATATTATGTAAAAGCTCGATAAAGGTATTTTTGCTCAGTACTTAGCGTTACGTTAGACCTAATGTCCAAAAATATTGCACATAGAAAAGCATTGATTCCAAAAGATGATTTCTCCCGCTCTTCTATTTCGTAAAAAAATTTTTCAAAAGAAAGAAAAATTTTTTTTTTTTTTTTTTTTTTTGGGGGTCAAATGGACTAAAAATCGCCCTAAACTAGATTTTTTTAAAATTTTTTGTGTCCGCTGATTCACTATCGTACAATATTCGTGAACTGAGTCCCCCACTTTCCGGTTAGAATAGTCCTCACTGCAGCCGCAAAATTGGAGCAAGAGTTGATGATGTACTTCCGCCAGCAAATATTTCGCTATCCTGTAGGTTGAGCTCCAACGCGTGGGGCATCGATGGGTGCTTAAATGTTATGACTCCAAAAAGTTGCAAGAATATCTGGCGTCGTGTAAAGGTCGTTTTATGATTGCTTTTTTTAATTACAAATGTCTGTCTAAAACTACGATGCTTTCTGCAAAGGTAAAAAAACCGAAACTGTATCGGTACCAACGTTTTGGGTTCGATCCGGTGATATCGGTTCCAATAATAACGGTAAAAGGTTTTCGGTTCCCAAAAAAAAATTTGATTTCGATTCGGTTCCGGTTACGGTACGCGATTTGAAACGGTTTACTTCGGTTAACGGTTCCGGTACCGGTATTATGCCCTGTTTTTAAGTAATTTGTTGCCAACAGATGCTTCTTTTCTTTCTCTTGGCGCCTGAAAGTTTACTGTTTCAAACATGTTCTTGCACTCAGGATTTTTAGGATGGATACATGGCCGTCTGTGGCGCAGCGGTTAGTGTGCTGAACTGCTGGGCGGGAGGTCGTAGGTTCGATCCCGCCTCTGAACATCTAAAAGTTTTTTTCTTTCTTTAGAAAAATAGCTTTTACACATACGGGCACCTTCATCAGCTATTGGCGCCAGCTGTGAAGTAATCTAGCCATGAAAAAGCAAATTCTCAAACTTTGCCGTTCGGACTCTGCGTTTAAACTGTAGGTCCCTTTCTCTTGTGCGAAAAATTTAAAAGCACACACGCCAAGAGATTGAGAGAAGCTTGGCTTGGCCCCGTTGAAGGAGCTGTATAGCCAATTTTACATTTACATGTGCCGCGCCACTCATTGCTCAGATGCCATAGCCACCTCGGAAATTTTCGTTCTCCGATCGTCCATCTTACCATAAATTTTACAAGCGTTTTCTGTCGTGACGAGTGGCTACCTGAACGAACTGTATTTCATATTTTCTGAAATTTTTGTTTCCTCTTTTGTTGAACTAATTTGGTTAGATTTACCCACCCATTATCCTTATTCGCTTTCCCTTTCCATGTTCTTTTGAGCCAAGTGCTTATTTATTTGTGATTTTCTCTTAGTCAGCAGGGGGATACATGAATATTTAGCTATACATTTTATTCAAAAACAAAATCTTTTGCTTTCTTCGTTCAACTAAAAACTATATGAAAAATATTGGCAGAGTTTGAAAAGTGATTGTACTCAAGAGATTCATTAAATTATAGTTATAATAGATATGGATATGCATACATTTACGTGTAGAATAGAGTAAACAAAAAAAAAGCAAATGAGGCATATAAATAAACATAAAACAGCTTGTAAAATGGACGAATTCGTTTTCATATAAAATTAGGCTTACATTTAAGGAAACCAAATAGACGGAGGGAATTTCAAAATTATACAAAAAATGACAGTAAGAGATTAAACTGAATAAATTTAAAATCAAAATAGCATTTTTTTGTGGAACCATTCCGATTATAAACATCTTTCTTGAGTTGCAGCTAAATATAGCAAAGCAGTTTATTTTTAGCTATTTCGGTTTAAATTCAAGCATTTTAATCATTTACTGGCATAAGTTTCGCTCTTTTTGATGATTACAATGTTTTTCGTTCTAGTAAATCCAATTTACGGGCACCCATTGGTCTTCATGACTCATCTGATCCAGGGTCTCAACCACTTGACGGAACGTCTCATCAAAATCCTCATTGACTATGACCATGTCAAAGTATTTCTCATATTTTCGTTGAACAAAACTTGATTCCTCCACCGTGGCCACAAGATCGTCATCCTGTTTAAAAGATTGATACAAATCGTATGAATTAAGCAAGGTTTGTGTATTCAAGCAAAGATCTAGAAGAGCTACTAGGGTGGCCTAGATGCAAAAAAAGCATGAAACATGTTTTCAACACTTTTAAAATCTCAGTCGCTAGATTTGCCATTTCTTTACAAAACTTTACCTCATAGAGCGATGCTAGGGATTCAAGCGTACGTGCACGTCTGGAGCTGAAGCGTATGGAACTCTGGCGATCAAACTGGAACAAAGGGTCAGGGATTTCAATTAGGGTACGAAACAACACTAAAATTTCTAGCTAAAACCTACAGATAAATTTCGATTAGATCCCGTGGCACGACGATCCGCATAGATTGTCTTGAGCTGTTCCATGCCAGGTGCTGCTACAAAAATTACAAATGGCATCAATTCTTGGCTATTGTGCAGTATCTTTAGTGCATTTGGTGCACAATCTAAAATACACATGCGCCCGCTATTGATGACATCTTTGATGGATTGCAAATGGGTGCCATAAAGATTGCCATTGTGTTCGCCATATTCGAGGAATTCATTCTGTTTGACAGCCTCCTCCATTTCTTCTCGATCCATGAACCAATAGCTAACACCATTCTCCTCCAAAGCACGTTTCGGGCGACTTGTATCTGTAAGAATTGAATTTATGTAATTACAGAGAGAAACAAATAAGAAAGTCGGTCAAACCCAACTGTTTATATATAACCTGAATGTCGCTCTTGTGATCCTACATGTAAAATTGTGAGAGATATGAGGATTTTCTAAACTGCGGGAAGATGAATTTAAACTTGATCTGTGAAGTAAGTTGTCAAGAAAAAGCTTCTAAATCCCCGCCGTTCGGATTCGGTACCTTTCTCTTATGCGGAAATTAAAAGCATACAAGCCAAGAGATTAAGAGACTCAACTCGGCATGGCTTTGAGACTTTATAGTTGTTAGAAAACACTGGGGTTAGGAGACGACCATATTCTTAAATGTATCCAAAGAGCGTAAGTGGGAGCGAACAGCGGACCCAAAAGTAGCTGACTAATTTCTGACGGAAGCAGCGTCGACTGAGCAAACTTTCTCTCTAATACTCATTCTTCATGACCAAATATAAAAATCAAGTATTTTGTGCTTTAATTATGCAATTATTAACTTGTTTTGCACTGAGTCTAAAGCCCACAATGAGCCCACAATGTAAATTTTGAATTGTTTAAATATTATAAGTACTATTTGTGAGTAAAGCGTACTAATTTTACGTAATTTTTCTAAAACTTATACTTAGTTCCGAAAGAAATTAAAATTCTGTTACCGGTTCCGCCGGTACGTTTCGTAATAGGTGTTTATTTCGGTTTTCGTTTCCGAATCGTTATTCGTATTCTCAACTTTATAGAAAGAACCAAACCACACAAACCACCAAGAGAGCGAGTACTGTTTAAATAAACGAGTTTATATAACAGAAACCTCCATATTTAATAAACTTCTCTTATGGAAATTTTCCAGCCTAAATGTACATATCTTTAATCGTAAATCTTTATATTTCTTTACTTACGTGGAATTACAGCTCCAAACTTATCCACATCGCTATTGATCAGGCGATTTTTGAGCGTACGTCTGCCCACACCGGACACACCAATTAGCACAAGAGTTTTCCTACGGAATGGCGGCATACGAGTCACCTCCTCATAAAGCAAAAGTTCGGCCTTATCGAACTCACAATTGGCCACCGAACGATACATGGTTTTTCGCTTACGCTTGGATATCTAAAGGACAGCCAACCGATTCATAAAAAAAAAAAACAATTACTAAAGTCCAAGACTCACCCTTGTGCCACAGATGCCAATTTTGTGCACATAATCCGCCTCAGGTGCCACAAAAGCCTTGCGGCGCTCTTCCAATTCCTGTGAGGGAATTAAACCAATTTTTTCCGATTCGGCGGTGATGTTCTTGGCCTGCCACCAATTTGGGTCTTTAACATTGATGATCTACGGGAGAAGAGAGAGAGAGAGAGCAAGTTATTGTATATTCTACAATTCGGTGGCTGTTTCTTTTAAACGCACTTGCAAAATGTCACCCGATTTGAAGGCCAAACCAATATCTCTGCAAGGTAGCAGCGAATCCTCTGAGGGATTATATGAGAACAGGGCACGCATATAACACTGGGAATGAAAACAAAGCAGGTTAAATTATGTTGAAAAACGTAGTGAAATTTCATTTATTTTAATTATTCAACCAAGATTTACTTACTTATTTGCAAGGACTATAATTTTGAGAGCACCTTTTTAAGCTAGATGAAACTCTACAAATTTGAACTTAATATTTCAAAGGAGATGCGAAAATTCATTTCTAAAAATTATAATACGACCATGATGTTTGTATAATAGAAACATTCGTGATTTATATATGTGTGATTATTATGCTGTACTCAAAATGATTTCTTGAATGAATGAACTTCTCCGATTTGATATGGCTTTACAAAGATTTAAAAAAAAGATAAAAAAGAAAAAACCTCCTATTAGGCCCTTCCAAATCAAACTAAATCAACTCTGATTCAGTACTGAGCCGTAATGAAGGGTTAGTTCAAAGAAACCTACAAAATCTATTCCTAACAAACCGGCCTGTTCCGAATTTCGATTTTCGTGTAATCGTTTACAAGTGGAATTTAAATCGTACAATGAAAGCCAAGCGGATCAAAATCGTCAAAAAAATTACAATTTTCTTTTGACCTGATCAAGTAATCTCTGACATATTAAGCACTTCACATATAAACTTAAACAGTTCTAATTCGCATACGGAAATCGACTTCGATATGTGGAACACACCCTACTATATCAAAAACATTTTATTTTTAATAAACTCAAAATTTGATATTTCCATTTGATTATTTTTATTATACCAGCATATGTGGTTTTCAAAAACAACAGGAAATAATATAGATTTTTAAAAACTTAAATTAACTTCAATCGGGGTGTCACAGAAATCTCTAGAGATTTTGACTTTGGTTGGTTTGCAAAACGCTTGAAAAATCCGTCGGTGTCCCGGAACTTCAAGAGATTTCGTTTCTTTTGTTTTTTCTATTTTATCCTCCATTTATTTAAGGGCCGTTTCTCATGTTCCTGTTTTTGCTCAAATCAAAATCCACCTAGATTTTGCAACTAGGTGGTTTTCGTGCAATTGGTTGTCTCATGTAGATTGATTATGAGTTTGGGCATTTGCACTACGGTCACACCGGCAGGTCTGAAAAGGCACTAAAAGTAAGTTGACAGCCCCTTTGGACTCGCTAGTTTGTTGATATGTCCCTTGCGCGCCAATTTTAAAAAAAGAAAGCAAGCATTTCAAAGAGGAGGAAAATTTTTTTTTCGCAAGCACATGTAACTATGGTTGGAGATTAAGAAAAAGGACTATAGCTAAGTTCACACAGGCAAATAATTTAGACAAATTTTGATGAATATTTTGCTAAATAGGCCAAATTAGGGAACTTTTCAGCCTAATTTGATCAAATTAATTGCATATGAAACCATAGTTTTAGTTTTAAATACAGTAAAATCAATAATCAAGACAATTTGAATCACATTTTGGCCAAATTAGTTGCCTGTGTGAACTCAGCATAAGCATTGACCTAGGCCAATTAGTATAAGCATCTGTCTCTTCAGCAATGTCTGCAGGTGTCTTGTATACCAAAGGCACATACAATATTTTCAATTTTTGGTTTAATTATTAACAATTCAGATTTAACTGTTTTTTGCAGCAGTTGTTTTTTTATTTCAAAAATTTTTTAAGTGTGACCATAAGCGCGCACTTATAAAAATACTTAATATGAATTGTCATGTACATTGTTTTCAAATCAATGAGGATGAAGTACATTACGAAATCCATCTAGATGGTTACCTTGAACATGAGCAAACGAAACGCAACAAATCCCCTTAGTTTTGCAAAAACAAAATGGGAAAAAAGCCCAGCCCCCGTTGGTGTCGCTGTGGGCAGACGCAGGACGCGACCCCATAACGGGGGGGTGGTGGGGGTGGGGGGGTTAGTAGGTACGGGGGAGAGGGGGTTAAGATTTAAATATTAAAACAAATAAAATATTTAATTAATTTGATGCAACCTCTCCGAGATTTGCAAAACACAACACGAGAAACTCCGGACCCCGAGAATTGGTGTTGGGTTGGAATTTGGTTGGAAGAGATTTTTGTGACACCGCTGAATATGATGGTTTTTGATTTTACTTAATAATAAGTCTGAAAAATCAAACTCCAGTGTGGAAAATGTTCATTCTACTGTCACTTGTGTGGGAGGAACTGCTAAAACTATTCGAGCTATGCTTCAGTTGACTTTCCTGATAAATATTCCAATATTTAATAATCTTAAGGTAAACGCTAACAATCGATATTTTACTATATTATGGAATTGAATGAAAATTCGTCATGTTTTCATTAACGTTTTGAATTTCGTTGTATATTAACATTAAATGAGATTTTGCTACATTTTTTCCTTCTTCTAATAGCAGGCTTGATTCCTGATTTTTGAAAACACACCGGTTCGGTTTACGGTTCGGTTCACGAGTGCAAAAAGCGGTTTAAAACCGGTTCGGTTCAGAACCGCTTTGCATCCCCTGATATATATGGTTATTAGATTCAGTTTAACGAAAATCAAAATTGCTTAAGCAGTTGAAGCCGATTGCTCAATGCCAAGTAGAATCAATTTGACAAAATGAGACAATCTGATTTAGTAACCAAATCTAACATAGAAGCACACTTTGAAAAGCCTCTCTTTTTTGAGAGATGTTAACTCCTTACTGACGAAGAGAACATTCATTGTGCCAAATCAAAATTTTACTCAAAATTATTTGTCGACATGGGAAAACTAGTTGGTTAGAGGGAGAGTGACATAGTCACAAAAATTACTCAAAGAGCCAAAAAACGAGAAGGCCAAGCTAACTTCGTCTTTGCCGAAGTTTTTATACCCTTGCAAATGTTTTAATACATCAGAGTTAAACGCGCTTAAAAAAACAATTTTTCTAAATAAAACCCACTTTCGCAAGTCAGACGCTTATGAATACTCCATTTGACCAAAACTTCCAAATATTTGTAAAAGCGCATAAAATTAATTATTGCTGAAGTGAGACACGTTAACATTAAAAACAAAAAAATCTTTCTCATTAAAACCCACTTTTCGTCCGATAGTTCCTATGGCAGCTATAAGATATAGTCATCCGATTTTGACAAAAACTTCCAAATCTATGTGAAAGCGTATAATATTAATAATCGCTGAAGTGGGAGACGTTAACATTAAAAACAAAAAGTTTTTCTCACAAAGACCCACTTTTCGACCGATAGTTCCTATGGCAGCTATAAGATATAGTAATCCGATCCGGTCGGTTCCGACATATTAGCAGTGTGCAGTAAAAAGAAGACTCTGTGCAAAGTTTCAGCTCGATAGTCTTAAAACTGAAAGACTAGTTCACGTAGAAACAGACAGACAGACAGACGGACAGACAGACGGACGGACAAAGCTCGATCGACTCTGCTCGTCACCCTGATCAAGAATATATATAGTTTATAGGGTCGGAAATGAATATTTCTATGCGTTGCAAACTTCTGGGCAAAATTATAATACTCTTTGCAAGGGTATAATGACTCAGACAGCAAAAATTACAGCAAAACAGCTTATATCTAAATGAAATGTAGTCGACGCAGCAAAGTGTGCTTCTATGTTAGATTTTCTTTGCCAAAGATATTGTTCGCAATATTCGATGTTGGACTTTAATAATTTTCTTGGGAAACACGTCCTCATCTACTACTGCAGAACTCTGTCTCAAATTTTTTTTCAAAAAGTGAGCGCAACCACAAAAGGAATTGGTTCTTCTTTGTTTGAATGATTTCTGGAAAATTCTCGATTTTATCGGGAAATTTTCTTCTATAATATGTATATAGTACTTCAAAATGATAGCCATAAACAGTTTTTTGGACTGCCGAACATATTGGCTCGGTCTCTACTACCGAGCCACAATGGAGTAAAGCTTTTCATAGAAGACCGTTTTTAGCTCGGGATCCTGGGCGATGGAACAGATTACAGGCAGACATGTATTGAAGAATCACAATGAAGCTTCGAGCTGCTAATGTAAAAATAGTTACACTATGACCTTGGAATTAGGAACTATCGTATTCTCTAACAGGAGGAGAGATTCTTGATCTGAACTTTGTTCCTAATATGGCAAGCAGCAATATTTCCGCTCACTATGCAGTCTTAAAGAAAAAGAAAATGTTGCCAAACTTCAGCGGTGTCTGACCCATTTTCAGGGAGCACAGTTTGCTTCATTTTCGCACAACTTCCCGAGAAACTTAATTTTCTTAATGGTGAAAACCTGTCGGAACTTTATAAGATTGAGAAAACAAATTATTAAAGGACGGTTTTAAAAAACGGCAATACAGCTACTTGGGTTCTTAGCTACGCAGTTAAACGATCTGATATATGGGGAAGACCTTGGAATTCAGGTGTATTAGACGGTGTAGCAAAGGTCTGCTGGATCAACAGACGATTAGACACAAAGTCAATACGGTTTAACTTCTTCTTTAAGGTTAAGTTTTGTTTGGTCAGCCTCAGAGTTGATATGGAATGTCTCATAACCATGTCCCTCTACCCTATGGCTTAGTCAGTTTGACGCCTTATAATGAAAACGAATGACTTTATTTTCGTACTCGCACTTTGCCCTGTCGAGCTTAATCACTTCGAAGCTAGTCAAGTATAGAATGAATATTCCTAAAGACCTTGACAAGTTACAACTGTGTCAACTGAAGCTGGTACTTTTGATACAACATTACGGTTCTGTATTCGGTTAAACTTGATGTATATTTAACTCGTATTCTTTCATTTCAGCTACTCAAAATTCATGCAAAAAAGCGGGCAAAATCTTTCAAATGCTTTTGAACTAACATTTAAATATACATTTTAACATAGACACAACTTACCGTCAATTTCTTGCCCGATTCAAGATTTGTGATCCCATTCTGTTTTACCTGACCACCACTGACCGTATATCGACCACTTTTGATCTCCTCATCCACATTGGGGCCAATTTTCAAAGTCAAATTCTCCTTGGCTCGCGACACTTCCACTTGTAGCTCATCTGGTGTACGAACTGGTGTGCCATTCACCTCCAGTATAACATCGCCCACATGCAGCATACTTTGTTTATCTATTACCCCACCAGCCAGGATGCGTGCCACTACCAACTGCTTGTATTCATCCAATTCAACGGTCAAACCCAATGGTTGTTTTGGATCCCGTCGAAGACCAACCATTTTAATGGTTTCCACAGGCATTTTGCTGTTTAGAATATCCTCCGTATAAAGATAACCACCAGATTGACGTTGAGATGTGACTTCAAGTTTGGTTAGAGAACCGCCAGCTGCCTTAAAACGTTGCTCGTAGAGATGACCTATTTCATCGTGGGCGCGCAAAAGGGCCTGGAAAAGGAAAGAAGAGAGATAATAAAAGTTTCAAGAATTTGTTACTAGAGGAAGATCGATATTTAGTTCTTAAATCTGGGACTGTCAGTTGAGGCATCAGATCACAAAGTGCATCAAATAGATTTTTGTATATTTTACTTACACGAAAATGAGGTTGGGCCAAAAGTTTGGCTAACTCTCGCGACTCCAAACGCCTTGAGGGTGAGAATTTACGAATAATATCGTCACAGATCGGTTTATTATTAAGATGAGCGGGCAGAAATGCTGGCACTGGCTGCGGCTCGGTTGAATTTAGCTGCAAAAAAGAATGAGAGACATGTACATCTAATTATTATTATTATGGTTTTTCTCTTTCGTTTTTTTTTTGGTCTGGGGCGTGTGCCTGCCCTAGGTCAAGTCAACTCATCGCATCTTATTTCTGCTCTAGCTCTTTTGTCAGCTTAATTGAGTGTGTCCCATTAATTGGTCCAAAAGCTTTTTCGGGCAGCTCTCATTTAACCCCCATGAACTCTAGTGACTGAGACTACGACATTCTTGGAGTCTTAGGTCAAAAATTGGGTTGTTCTTGAGGAATATTTGGGTCACCGCTTAAACCCCATTTTAATTTTGTGAAAAGTGAATTTTTATGCTTTAATTGCATTTACTCTTAATTGGAGTCTTCCGGCTTTGCGTTATTTTCTTTTTGTTTGCAGAATCTTATTTACTTTCATCGTCGACTACGATGACGATGGCGTTGGCGCCTGTTTTATACCAGATCCCCCTCCTCATGTCATGTCTGTGTTTATTATTTTGCCCTGCAATTTCCGCCCACATTGAAGACAACACTCATGCAATATTTATGTGATGGAAAAAGTTTTCGTTCTATTTTTGATGACAAATTCAACAAAGCAGCTGGGAAAGAATTGCAGATGATTGGCATTAGCTAAGCATGAATTTCCGTGAGGGGGAGGAAAGTGAAGCAAATTTAAAATGACGGAGATGAAACTTACTCAGTCGGGTTCAAGGTTTTAGGGTTCTCTAAACAAAAACAATTTTTTCACCAGGATCATTTCAAAAATACTATCAAAAGTCTTCAATATGGAAAGAATTAAAAGCAGAACTTTTTTCCAAAAAAGAAAAGCTAATCTCTATAACGAATCGAGTGTGATAGGTTCTGCTTAGAAGTGTTCTGTAGTTTTTCCTAGTTTTGTAGCGTAATTTCCACTTTAGAATAGGCTAGAAGAACAAATGCTTGTCTACACACAGCTGGAAAAGACCTGGCAAACAACAATATAATTATTGAAAATAAAATTGAAAGCGAACTGAATCAACTTGTCACATTGTCGGAACTTATACGAAGCACATACAAGCCGCGATTCGCGGGTTTTGAACTAAAATTTACCAATGGTTAATGCTCAACATTTTAAGGTAAGAGGTTTTTAGATGAAGGTCTAAACAGAAAATCTTTCAATTTGTTATACATAAATAGTATTACGAAAATCTTCATAAATAGAAAAGTCTGTTTAACTAAGATTTGGGTCGATGATGATTTAAAAAATCCGAAGGTTAAAAATCAATAATAATCTTACTATTGTGCGTTAGCGTTTTCGAAATAACTTCATCCAATCTTCTGTATCTTCGTCAAAAATATTATGACGTCAATATGAGTTTAACTTTTTGCTTTTGAGAATCATTAAGTAAAGTTAAATCAAGGATATAAAAACTTAGGCTACATTTATATATTTAGGAGCCGACTTTAACCATAATTAAATAAATGCGGCCCTGGTTTCCTATATGAACTGATAAAAAGCCTAATCCTGAACTGTATCAAAAACGAGAGCGTAAGTTAAAGTCGGCTCTAACCGACTTCGATATACCCGTTACTCATGAATAATAACATGTTTAACAGTGTTCCTGCCTTCCTTAGTGTGACCATCCAAAAGTAAATCGACTCGGCTTTTGATGCTGATCCATAATATATATACTTTATATGGTCGGAAATAATTCCTTCTGCCTGTTACATACATTTGCACGACTTTAGTATACCCTTTTTACTCTGAAAAACAACCCCAAATATTACCCCTCTTTATCCTGAACGGGAGCAAAAAAAAATTGAATAGGGTTCGGTTCAGAAAAAAATATGAACAACAACATACTGATTAATGTATTTGTGTTTTAAGGTTTGAAGGTTCGAAAATATTAAAAAAGTTCTTACATTTTACATTCAATCTCAATTATTAATTCTTTTTTTGGATGCAAGAAACTTAATATTTTGACCTTAAAACAAAAACAGCTTGCAAAGAGATCAATTGCTGTTTTGTTTGATCCTCAAATGGAACTAATTAATAAAAGCATCAAGTTCATAATCTTATGAACATGAAATCAAATCAAGCCAAAAAGCTAGAAAGTAAGGGACTAGAACTAACCCAATGAACGACTTCTTTGCTACTTTTGAACTCTAAAACATGGAGGAATCCTTAGGATTCTAATGTCTTAAAGGTTTCGGTGATCATCATATCATAAAATAAGTCTTATTTTTTGAGTAATAAATAAAACATATAAAATAAGATTTATTTTTAGAGTAATAAATAAAACTTTTTTTGAAGAGTAAATAAAAAAATAAAAAAATAATGCCTACTTCTTGAATATTATAACAAAATTACAAAATAAGCATCTTTTTTTTTAATTTTAATAAAAACCTCAAATCAATAAATTATTTTTTGAGTAATTAAATAAATAAAAAAATAAAATATCGCATTATATAGAGTAATAGTTATATATAGAGTAATAGTTAGCTCGAATGTTGTGTAGAAAATATCAATAGTTTCATAATGTGGTTCCAATTTAGATTCATGTTTCAACCCAGAGTGAACCCTTACCGATTTTAAAAGGGGGTTTGCAGCTCTGTTTAATATTAATATTTTATTTATTAATATTTTACTGATTCAAAATTTATTCAGCAAATCGATTATGGTTTAAATCTGCTCGGCCTTACTTTTGTTAAAGAGGACGCATTTAAATTACAAAACTATTTGATATGTCTATTAGGTGGCGTCGGTTTTTTCAAACAAAGCGTCTTAAACATCTTTTCTAACATCGTTCTTTTCCACCTGGACTGGTTTGTTGACTCACCATTTTTGATTTCATTATTTTTTAAAAATAGCTCACGTAATTGACTGGAGTCGAATGGGCTACAGTTGTAAATGCTATCAATCCCCATACAAAAATCCCTGACCCTTTCAATAGGTTTTTTCCATAGATATACGGGGGGCCACAGAAATCTCTAGAGATTTTGGTTTGTAAATTTCTCGAAAAATTCGTTGGTGCCACAGAACTTCTAGAGATTTTATTTTCTAATTAGAAAATCTAGTTGGAACACCAGATGTTCCACTTGATGTTCCATCTCTAAAAACAGGGCTGAATCTCTCGCCAAAAAAATTCCCATATTTTAGATGTGGGTTAATTTAATGATTAATTGAAAAGCATTTTTAAATAATATTTCAATTTTAAGTCGCATTTTCCACCAATATAATGCAAAATTTAAAAATTTGTTGGCGCCAAACATGAGATATTAGTTTCCATTCCTTAATCCGCTAGCTGTCATGTGAGGGCGCCACTTCGACAAAAGGCGCTAGTGAGAAAAGAGCTTTGCAAAATCTTCTAACAAAACATTAGAGGTTTGAAACCAACCAAAGGAAATTTCTGTGGCACCTATGAATTGGAATTCGGTTGGAATTTGGTTGGAAGATAATTTGTATTTGCATGTTACAACTTGACTAAGGCTTTGTTTCCCTTCTAATCGACTTATTATTGCGAGTTTAAAAATGGTATACAAAACGGATCATCATTAAATAACGCATCAACCAGTCCAGTACTAAAGAACTATTATTTTTCAGCTAAAATATGAAGAAAATTATCAACAAATTTATCCAAAAAGATAAGGTGAGATTAGGGAGGTAATAGATTTAATGGTCCGGTTCAATGGGATCCAAAAAATCCGAACCGATCCGGTTCTACGGTGTTCTGTTTCGAACCGCTTAGCAGCCTTGATCGTAAGACACTTGTTTCTGGTCTAGTTAGCAAAAATACGTAAAATCTTTATGCAAAGCACGTTTTGTTATTCCCTTAGGGACCCGCTGGATACCTTTCGGTCTAACAGTCCAGCATTTGTTTTAAGTAGAATTAAGTATAATTCTTATAAACTCCTGATACATTTCGGATTGTTCAAAGCCTGTTTCTTTTGAGTAGACTTTTGTTTATTTACGTATTTGTGTTCTTTTGTACCAAAATTTCAAAAGCTCTTATTCTGCATATAATTAAAATTTTTGGATTTAATTCCTTTGTCGCGTTGGCTACCTCACAGACGATTGTTTATTTATTTACGTACTCGTACATTCATCACGGATATATCATGTTTCAGCGTTGATTCTGGATTTAGCTCTTCTTTCGTGTGAAAAGAAGGAAGCCCCACACAGAGACCCTAGACAGACGACGATTCCCACCCTGGAAGACAATTGTTATTGATACTCGTGCTGGGGGCTTAAAAGGGCTTTCACCTAACTTAGACAATAGAAACATTTCAAAACAACAATTTGCTTTAAAAACAAAATTGCCTTAACACGTAATTACTAATTAAGCAAATTGTTATTAAAAACACATACAAGAAAACGAGAAGAAACACAAGAAAACAACGAAAATTATTTTCAAAATGAGCGAAGGTTAAGCATAACAAAATATGACATATTTTAAGTTAACCTAAAAATTATTTTAAAAGCTTATAATATTACAGCTTTTGTTTCAAAAATTAAAATATATATTGTAATTTGTTTACTTTTTAAAGTCAATAAAATTTCTATATATTTTTTCTTCTTTTTTTGGGGGGAGCCACTCCCAAAACGCGCGAGCGTTTTAAGCCAAGCAGCGAGCGAAAGGTGTATCTGAGAGCGGGAGAGAGCGAGGGCTTGTCGCTTAATTCTGTGCGTGAGTATGTGTTTGAGCATGCAACACACTTTTTGGAAATGCCAAAACACAGTTAAGACAGTTGTTGGCCAGGTTACACAATTAAACGATTCTTGACTCGAGGGGGGACGTAGACTACGTCATCAATAAACTTGGTTAAGAAAGAGCTTTTTTCCATTTGTTGTTTTTTTTTTTTAGATGTTTTGGTGGAGTAACCAAGGTAATATACCCAAAGCACACTTGTTCCAGTTAGGTTTTTGGATTTGTTTCACAGAAATATTAATTTCCACTTTTTGGTTTCGACTTAAAGCCGCGTTTCGTTTGCAGAGAGCGAGAGTCGACTAACTGTTGCATATGCCGCCCCGTTTAGGCCATACTAACACTGAAACACACACACTCATACACACACCCGATATGTGTGCTCACTCAACGGAACGCCCGCACACGTTCCAATAAGACAACCTCACCTTTTGACTGCTCGCAAGTAACTGACTCACACCAGTTTGACAAAGCCAGAGCGAGGGCTAACTCTCACTATCTGTTAGCAAGCAAACAAGCTCGCTCGCCAGCTTGTCCGAGCTTATTACAACTGTACGCTGCCGCTGTAAGCTCAACTGTTAACTTTGCAGTGACTTAAGTCGCTATCGCTCTCAGAAGCTTTTATGCATTAGTAGGCCAACAACTTATGAGCTTTTTTTGTGTGCATCGTCGTCTTGGACCAGGTAACATAAAGTCATAATTAACACAGGTACACATATACACACACAAATACATAGGTGTTATTTACATTGAAAAACGTTTTCAAAAACAGAAACCGGTTATTGGCTTCTTTTAGGGCGTTTGAATGCTTTGGGGTTTTTTATGTAATCTACATAAGGTGAACAGGGTGTGGAGTTTGATAATTTAATATTTGCTTATCTCGTGACCTGTAACTTTAATTACTTTCACTGCCTTTCTCAACACACACCAACACCGCAAACCTCAATCATTTTACAGCACACTTACTTACGACTTCATACTCTTGGCCTAGGCAAATGTTTGGTATAGGAATTCTAATTATCTGCGTCACGCGATGTGTCGCTTTTGATTATTTCTTTGGCTTTAAGATTATTTTGGTTTCAAATACTCTTAAGCGAAAATGTATTAATTGGGAAGTTCTATTACATTAAGAAAAGAATCTTTCTGTTTTAAAATGGAAGATATTATTTTGTTTTATTTTTACAATCAGGCCTGTTCCGATTTAACTTTCAACAAAATTGTTGTATAAAATTGGTCGAATAAACTGAAAACTAAAGATTTAATAACAATAAGCTTGGTTTTTTTTTTTGGAAAGGGATCATGTACCAAATTCGATTTCACTTAAGTCAAAACTAAAACATGCCAGACAAACAAAATAATAACTAACAAAAAATAAAAAAATGTCATATTTAAGGGATTTTATAATCTCAAATTAGAATTGTTTTTACTCAAATTTGTAAATTCCGAACTTCGTCAGTTTTTAAAATCGTTTAAGATTTTTAATTGAACTTTTCAACGTCTTATGCAACCCTCCAACGATAACCAAATTTAATAGGCCTCCAAAAATGTTTGAAAATATCTGAGCCTCGAAACTAGAGGATTCCCTGTCACCAAAGCCAAGAATTCACTAATTTGTAAGACAAAAAAGGAATAAAGATGAATGTGAGGAACATTAATGGGCTGATGACAATTACTGTAGTCATTTGGAACAAATTTTTGGAAAGTCAAAGAACATCTGTCATAGCACAATTAGCTAAAACTTATTTTAAAAGGGCATTTCTGACCCTATTCGAAAAAACCCTTCTAATTTAAATACGCTTTACGTACCGCTTTATGGTTTTCGGTTTAGTTGAGCAATTTTAAAAAGGAACCGGTTTCAAGCTTAAGATGTTTAAAATTACTAAAATTAAGCACGCCGTACTGATTTTTTTCGCTCTTTTTAAGGAACAATAGACAACTTATAAATTAAACTCGGGAAAAAATGTCTCATTTGCAATTCCGGTTGTCTTAACATACTATCAAGCTTATCCTCAACAAAATATAACGCAGAGGAGGAAGGGGACCGGGAATTTTTTCAGGGGGTTTTCAGAACAAAAATTTTAGTTTAGTAGATTTAATAAAAGTAGTATTTCTCCAGCTTAGTTTCATTGCGTTAATGATTATTATATATTAAAATATTTTTTTATTAAATTTAAAAAAGGGTGTTTAATTAAAAAATTTTATTTCATAATACAAAAGTGTTGCCAAGCCAGATTCTTTACTTAAAGCTTACGATTTAAAGAAATTACGCAATCTAAGTACCAGCTTTACAGTCTAGTTGTTGCACTCAGAACCAAATTGTACCGATACAATGTATCTGTGCTTTTCGGTCTTTTCAGTTCCAACGAGAGCGTAAGTTAAAGTCGGCTCTAACCGTCTTATATCTACTCATGAAAAAACATGTTTAACAGTATTTCCGCGTTACTTGGTGTGACCATCAAAAAGTATGCAACATTTTTTTAGGGTGGTAGTGGGGAGGGCATGGTTCACTTTTTTTTGCTTATAACTTCGAACCGTCATCCGATCTTTATTATTTCTTCGGCAAATCGATTCATTTTTGTCAATTACTAACTATCTCTTGAAGGTACGAATCCTCTATCTTTAAAACTGTAGGAGATATAACGTTTTTCAAAATTGCGGGGCGGGAGGGGCGTGGCTAAAATTTGAAACAAACTTGATCTGACAGATAAAAGAAGCATTTGTCCCATACATGTCAAACCTCTATTTTCTCTGAGATCTAGGTGTTCATACAGACAGACGGACGGACGGACGGACGGACAGACGGACAAGGCTAAATCGACTCGGCTGTTGATGCTGATCAAGAATATATATACTTTAAAAATACAAATGTTTTTAGCCATTTTCGAAAGGGATAACAACGCGTCGTTCCACCCACAAGTAATAGACCTAAAAGATTAGGAATCTCGCCAAAATAATGCTGGAACTTATGGACAGGTCATTCGAAAAATTTGCCGATTTCGCAATGTTTTGTACTGTTCAATCTACGACTCTTATACATATATTTACCAACGCCTGCGCTTTCGTAAATATTCAAATGAAAATTTTGCAATTTTCGCGCTTTTTGGTCTTCACCTCTTAAAGATACGTCCTCAATAGGCATTTATTCAATCTTCATAATAATCTTAGATCCTTTGACAATTTCGAGATTTTTTTGACCGTGGGATCTGCACCTTCTATTTACAAACTCCTGCATTGTCATCTAATCATCAAGTGTATTTATAACTACTCTTATAGTAATTTTGCGATTTTTCGGACCATTTAAATAAAAGTGATATAGCCTATGTTCAAGTCCAGGTTATCAACTATCTGAATCAGCCCCAGCTGAAAGAATGTTTTTATTTGCAAATATTATTAACTACTCAAGACGCCATGCCATGTCTGATTTTTCGTTTGAAAATTAGTGTTGAGGCCAACTTGAATTTAATGGATAATATGAAATAAACTTGTTATTATTTTTACACAAAAATATGTAATACAAACCATAAATATGATAATTGGGCTTAAGTAATTTAATATGGCACCTTAAAATTCATAAATAATTCAACATTTCAAGCACAATTACTCAATAATCACTCTTTACAGCTACAATTATCTAAGTAATTGTAAAAGTAATTAATAAAAAAGAGATTTTGTAATATTCACTAAATAATCGTAATTCCAAGTTACATTAGATTATTGAAATTATGTGAAAAATGGTGAAATGCTAATTGAACATTATGGTTAATTCTAGATTGCCTTTTGAGCATTTCCTAGTGTTATTAGACAAATTATTAATTATGGTCAATACTTAACTGAAAAATTGCCAATAAATTTAAATTTTGTATAACATTTTATTAGACCCACATAATATTAAAAGCTGATACAATATAATGATTTAGTTATTTTGATAGAAGAAGTTTGTGCCGTTGTGCTCATTATGTTGATCTTATGGTATAATTAGATTGACTAAGATTTATTTTTTTATTTGACTCCTAAAGTTTTCAGATGCAAAATGGACTTACAAAAAAGAAGCTGTTTTGTTTTTTGTTTGTATCTCATATCTCATAAACTTTTTTGAAATTTTTCTTTACTGTCTTCAGCAATTTTGCAGCTCTAAACACTGCTTTGGACCAGCTCAAAAAAATAACGTATTCATGCTCAAAATCACGAAAATGTAAAAAATATCAACCTTTTCCATTAATTTTTCACAAGTTTTGCTTTTATCTTGAAAACCGACACCAATTCAAAATTATAGTATTTATTCCGAGAATGTAGAGACGAAAGAAGCCAAAATCTTACTGAAGATGGAATCTGGAGATTCTTGAAATTGAAGCTAATTTTTGTGAGCTTTTCCAAGTGTTTTGTAGTTCTGGTTAGGAGTTCGAAATTAATTAGGAAAAGTAGAAATATGAATTTTTGAAAATTTGAATAATCGAGAACGTACTTGATTAAATACTGATTTTGGTAGTTCGAACCGGTTAAACCGGTCCAGTGAACTATAAAACCGAATCAGTCCTAATTCCGAGCGGTTCCCTATACAAAGTTCTTATGCAGTTCTTCTGGCCAAAATAAATATACCCTATCAAGTGTAAATACTACAAAAATTTCGAGTGTTTTTTACAGCCAATATTTGTTATTGTTGAGAAAAACTTGTATTGTCTATTGTACGGTGCAATGGTTTAATAACTTTTGTTAAGAGTATTCAAGCTTAGACTACATGAACATTAATAGGTTTTCTATTGTTTTTGTAGGCGATTCGCGTGTTTGCCGCATTAAAAACCAAAATATTTATTATTTGATTAAGCCGTGGAGTTTTATGTAGATTTTTTCATTACAATTTGTGAATGGTTTCCTTCCTTTGGGTGGTGAAAGGAAAATCAATGTTTTCTCTTATTAGGGTCAGGCGTGTCCACTGGTCATATTACGATGATATAACTATGGCATATCTTCTCATCTGCATAACATTGACAATGGGGCCAAGTTTAGTGAGAAAACAAAAACAAACTAACCAACTATGTAGTGTTAATTGTGCCATAAAAAGCAGAACATAAAAGATTTGTCCCGTAAGCCAAGTACTTGCCACTTAATAAGAGAACAAAAGAAGCAAAAATGATGGGACTAGCATTAAGCCAGCCCCACAGTCTCAAATCATTCACCACAATAAATGGCCCACAAAAATCAATGGTAAGTGATTTGCCAATGGTTTCCAGACTTGATGCAGCAAAATGATGTAATAAAGAAAAGCGTAAGCACACAACATTTTTGGTCGTTGTAGGAAAAATCAGCATGCAAAGTAAACAAAGATTGCGATGGTGTGTTTGTATACATGCATGTATGGGTGTGTGTCTGGAAAATGTGAAAAACGTATAAGTAGTTTTTTCTTATTGAACAGATGCTTGCGGAGCACTTTGTAAAGTGGGTCAGAAATGAAAACGTTTTTGTGTGTGTATGAACTGAACTACATACCATAAGCTCCTTGTGAGGTGTGGAGGGATTGCTAAGTAAGAGTCCTTTTAGGAAGATTTCATCGGTATCGGAGAGATCTGCTGAATTGCGATAGGCAGCTGAAAAATAAATGTTTAATTGATAATTAAGATAGAAATTCAAATTCACTGGAAGAAGTAAGGTGCTCCGTAGACCGAATCGCTGACTTAACCCTTATGGTGTACACTCTAAAAAAATATCAAGACGCAAAAATTAAGAATTCAGTTGCGCTAAACCTGTTAATGTCAAATATTCGTATTTCGGTAGAGTATACATTGTTTTAGCGCGAAAGAAGCTTGTATGAACTATTTAAAGTACGATTTTTCGGTCCGCTTTGGATATTTTAAGTACATTGCGAACTATTTAAAAACTATATGAGCTGAATTTTAAGTGTAAAATATCTTTAACTAATGCCGATTTGCAATTTAATTTCTTTATTTAATTATATATATTGGCTATAATTTATAAAACCATGCGGGTATTTTTTTAGGATTTAAGTCTTTATTATAAAATAACGTTTACATATTTCAATACACAGAGAAAAAATGGGAAATTTTATACGTGAATCCAAAAATATACTATAACAAAAGCACGGTGAGCATGAAAATTTTTTTGAAAATTCTTCCAAGAATGAACTTTTGATCCCCCATATTACTTGAACTATCACTTTTGAACTCTAAATTTTCAAAATATGCCTGCTCTATCCGTTTAGTTACTTATCCCTCGTCGATGAAATTCAAAATGGGATCGAATTTTACTTGATTTCACTTTAAGTGGCTCGCGTCTTTATGAAAACCCCGAGTGACTTCAGCCACCGGTGGCCTGGGGCTGGTCTGCCCTGCTCTGGGATCGACGTATTTATACAGACATACTAAAGAAGAAGCTCGATTGGTCCTTAGTCTGAAAAAGAAGGCAAATCTTTATGAGCCCCGCCAATTTAATGAACAGGTCCCATAATTTGTTAAAAATGCATTAGGAAAGAAAACCAATACAGGAAACCCGTGAAGGCCGCAAAAATAACAGAAAACCCTGACCACTACATCTTAGTACATTGACCAAAAGGATCCATTTAAGTCATCGAAGGCTATTGCAGCCGAAATTGGGAATTCAGTTAGTGCTCCAACTATCCGAAGACGACTACAAGATGCCCACCTACCAGGAAAAAATATCACCATGAGGCAAACTTTTGCAAGGACCAAAAAGACTGGGTAGGATGCACCGGGGAGAACAAATGGAGAAACATATTATGGATCGATGAAACCAAGATTAATTTGTTTGGGAATGACTCTACAGAATGTTCTTCGCCCCAATGTAAAGGAATTCCATCCACGGCTTAAAAAAAAAAAGGGTCAAACATGGAGGTGGTAATATAATGGTATGAGGGTTCTTCTCCTGGTACGAGTGCCGCGGGGTGGTCCAATTTATCAGACTACGAACAAACGAACGCTAGAGCACAAATCCTTATTGAAAACAGTTAACATACCGTATGCTGAGGAAAAATGCCATTACGTTGGGTATTTCAGCAAGATAATGATCCTAAACACACATCAAGGCTGTTATCTAACTATAACGTGGACCAAAAAGTTGACGTTCTAAAGAGCCCTCAGGGCAATCCCCCGACTTTACCCGGCTTAAAAAGAAATTACAAATCATTCATTTTCAAATAAACAAAAATTATTGGGAAGGTGTCCAAAAACTGTGGTATGAGACACCAGTAGAGACCTCCAGGCTATTATTAAAAGTATGCCAAAAAAGAATAGCAGTAGTGGCCAAAAATAGAGGTGGATACATTGAAATACTAATTTACCTAAAAAAGAACACAAAAAGGGAAATTTATTTTTTTTTCTTACCAACACATGAAGTGTACCCATTATTATGATCACACTGAAAACGTCTGAAACACAAAATGATCTCTTTTATGTTAAATTATTATCTATGTTACAATTAAGTTTATTTTATTAAAACAAATAGTTTAAGAACCAATGAGAACAAATTTTAAGTTTAAAACAATAAATTAAACTTTTTTTCTGTTACCTTAAAGTGGCAGTTGATGTGTGCGTACCTATTTATATGATCAGGTATGAGGTGTACCTACGGACTTTGCTGTTGAAGCTCATCAAGAATTAACCCTTTATTTTCACCTGCTTCATTTGTTCAAAATTCATGGTACCTTTTTTAATAATTTTTAATGGGTATAGTCTGTAAAAATTGCGAATAGCAAACTTCACTCTTCCGAATTTTATATATCCATAAAGATTTGTTTACCTTATTCCGTAGAATTCTTTTGACGACACTTTCAATTTCAATTAACAACATCAAAGAGAATGAATTTTTTTTTTTTTTTTTTTATATGCACAGAAAAAAAGATTAAATATCAGGCCAATCCTTTTTATTCCACCTAAATATACGGACTCGATCATATCATATTGATTTTGTTTTCAGATGAAGGCCACTTCGATACTTAAAATACGCGAATAATACTTAACATCGTAATCTTTTTTTTTGTTTTTTAATATAGCGGATGGATTCGGCTATATCCTATATGCGTCCAGATATCTTAAAGGTTAAGCGAGCAAATAGCATAGACAAACGGATAGAGGTTCGGACGTACAGACGGACAGCACGTCATTCTGATCCAAAATATATATACTCATTAATATTCCTGCTATCCGTTACAAACATTACAGAAATCAGAATACCAATTACAAGGGCATACAAATTAATTAAAACTTTTATTCATGGCTAAATCAGCTACTGTTCCTATTGCTTCAGCCCATTTTATTCCATTCCATTTTAGAATATTTCATTTTGACCCCAATCCAACACATGGGCTAAAGTCAAAACTAAAAAGTTTTTAAGTTTTTCTTTTATCAAAAGAACAGTTAAAAGTTCCGTTACATTTCATGTTCTTACCGTTATCGGATGTGTCATCCTCGCCCGCATTCACTTTGTTATTGCTGGCCAGCAGTTCAACTTTGTCCTGCCGCGCCCGACGCGACCGTGCACTCCAACGTACCATTGTACTTTAATTGGCGCCGAACAACTTCAACTCCCAAGACAATATCCAAGATTCACTTAAATGTTGAAGGCCAAATACATACGTAAGTTGTTGGCAAGGAAAAAGACATCAGCAAATTTTCAATCAATTTTGGCAAAAACTCAACACATATGTTTTGTCTTACAATTTAAATCAATTATCATATTTTGTTTTGATTTTTTATACAAATGCACATACTCATACACACACACACACACACACAAAGCTACGCCACAGCCAACAACAAGTTGGAATCTACAATTTCACGAACAATCACAACATTGACGACAACAAACCATCCACGACGAAAAAACAACCTCCAGCAGGGCCAGAAAGAGTTTAACTGAAAAGCCTCTCTGTATGTTGCATGCTGCCAAAATAAAAGCTTTCTATAAACAAAAACTTTTGCCCAAGACAAAAAAAACGAGTTTTCCGCCTTTATCAGCAGAGTTGCGCGTCGATAAATAAGTCTCAAAATATCGATAAGTAAGTCCAAATACGAAAAACTTGCTTCGTTTGATTACATAAGCATATCGGCAACTTTCGCGTGACGAACGCTACATTCGTACTTGTTTTTTCGGATTAAACTATACAGGCATGTACTCAATTCCACTTCCACGGGAACCTCGAAAAGTGAATTGATTCATGATCTCTCAACACCAAAACGAACAAGTTTTTCGTTTTGAAAAGTATCTTTTTATCGGTGGAATGAAGTAATTCCGATAACTTAGTTCTATTAATAATAATTTATTCTAAAAATTTATATTTTTTTATATTTTTATGTTTTTAAGTAATTTTTATTTTAATATTTATTATATTTTTTATTTTTTTATTTTTTTTAATAGTGAAACATAAATAGCTCAGTTCCTCTATTTTATTCCATTTCGATCGTTTCCGCTTGGAATTCGTTTCCTCTTGTGTATCTAGTGCCATTTTCGCGCTTTCAGTGGGAATGGCAGAAAAGGAGAGAGGCAATTTCATTTCGAAATTCAGAACACAAAACAAACCGAAGCGGAATTGCGTTCGATTTACTTTTCAAAAAAGAAGTGGAATTGAGAAACATGCCTGAATAGCATTTTTTTGTCTGGTATCTTAGCGTTTAGTAAGATTTCCGAAATATCATAAAACATAGTAATAATAATAGCACAGTGCTACAGTGCGAAATAACCTGGGTATTGGCATAGCGTACACTGTAGAGCAGGTCGCGTATAGCACTTCCTCATAATTTATTTTTCCTCGGGGACCCCCAAAATCTAAAGTTATGACCCAAAAACCGTTTATTGATCTTTGCTCACGCAAATTGAAATAACTCCAAGCGAATGGACCATCTGATTTTATATAACTTTGTATATTCTGATAGCGACGAAAAGAGTCCAATATATGTATCTTCATAGGTTTTGGCGGGATTTACCGCGATGGCTGAGAAATGCAGGTTACAGATCTGGTATTTTCAACTTTTTTTTTTCTTCGAAATTTTGTATTTTGACCACCACTTGGATTCACTATTTTATTCTATGCGATTTTCCTTATGGTTTTAAAAGACCAGTTAATTCTGGTTCATTCATTGGTTTCTCCCGATGAATTTGGTCACTCATGGGAAGTTATTCGCGGATATGTGACCACACTCGAAAATCTAGTATTCCAGTTAAGTGTTTTGACAGAAAATCAATTGACTTAAAGTTAGTACTCAGACAAACTAAATCGATTTAGCTGGGTGTCAACTCCATATAAAAAAGGGTGTCGGAAAGCTTCGTAAAATTCCGACAGCCTCCTACGCTTCGGTCGTACTCAGACAAACTAAAATTTCCGTTCATACCATCAGATCTCGTAGTGCCGCTAACTTGACAGGCACAAAAACCGATTCTATTCCGATGGGGGTGGTAGCGAAAAAAATTGTTTGCACTTTTCCGACACCCACCCGTCGGAATGT